>KZ806948.1:1112354-1128913 GCA_000696205.2 Oncopeltus fasciatus
TGCCAGAATGCTGTTTCTTATATATAAATCATGAATAAATCAAATCCTAATATCTAAGTTTAAATTATTTTATAACTGAATTGTAGAAAATAAAATCACAGATAATTTAATTGCATTTTTTATAAATTTGTATAAAAATTACTTGAACAAACGTTTTAAAAATGAATGTTTAGAGCTAGAGTAAAGTCATTTTGTTTTATTTCAATAAATCCATTTAACCCTTATTCAGTGAGGCATTTGAAAGGTCAAACTCCCGGGAACATTATAAGGGTAGTTATATTGTCATATCTATTATAATAATATCATTATGAATGAACTCGGTCAAAAGTAAATTAATCCCACTCAAGAAATGCAAGGAAATAAAAAAAAAATCTTACTACCTCAGCCGGGACTCGAACCCGGGTCTCCTGCTTTCCGGGCAAGTATGCAGACCTCTACACCACCGAGGCTAGCCAGATGATTCTTCTAGTCCCCGCACTTACTAAATTAATTTCATACATAAAAAATAAAATGGAATGATTTTCTACATGCTTGATTAGGGGTATGGAAAGTGAATCACACACGTCAATAACTTGTCAAAAATGAAGCAGACAACCGCCGAAATTGCGTGGTATGCTCTCTTCTCAAAGACATGTGAACTTCTACAATGACATGAAACTCGACAAAGGTCATCGATATATATATATATAGCAATCAAGAACAAGTGGGATAGAGAGTGCATTGCACACACAAAAAGAAAAACACAAAGAGTAAAAATCACAAGGGGTAAAATTATCGGGGATCTCTCGCCCTTCGTCAGTGAGGAGTGAAGAGAGTCTAGAACTTGTTTCTTTCTTTTTGTGCGTGTGAGTGCAGCACTCTCTATCCCACCTATTCTTCAATATTATATATCGCAGGCTTGCGTGCGTGCGTGTGTGTGTGTGTGTGGTGTGTGTTGTGTGTGTGTGTGTGTGTGTGTGTGTGTGTGTGTGTGTGTGTGTGTGTGTGTGACGAAAATGAAGTATATACACAAGCTAAGATATTAGTATTTGTATAATAATTCAGAACAATATCAAAATTAAAAAATAAAACCAAAATAAAAAAAAATAAATCTAAAAAATTATAGAAAATCTGCTAAGATAACGTAGAATCAGCATGGTGGACTTCTTACAAAGATAGAGGTAGTCATTTTTACAGTTTGATACTCCGATACAACCTCGACATATAAAGCTACTCCTCAATAATGAAATGAACATACAAGTATGGACTGGCAAGAGTCAATTTATTGAGTTCTCTGACGGGTTCATTCAATATTCCACGAGGAGAAGTAAGTCGGCTTTGTAAAACAAGGATAACGAAATAAATATTTTATTTGCAGGCTCACGCTAGTGTAGAGGGCACCCAAATACAATATTTATAAAGAAAAAATTAAATAAAGTAAATGACGAGAGTCGACAAATAGCTTGACAATGTCAGCTCCTTCTAGTTTAAGACGAAGTTCTCGTCTTTCTCGTGGGTTAGGCTCTCGCTAGTGTAGAAGGAATTGAATGAGATATCTAGCGCGTCCTGGTATCATAACTGGTAAATGCACCAGGTTCGATTCCTGGCTGGGACAGATAGATTTTTTTATTCTATTCCCTCTCATTAATTGTTTAAGGATAACTAAGTCTCATTCAGATTGCGGAATCAAGAGAGCTCAAAGTATACAGATCCCGTGTGACTAAAGGATATCGGTACTGCTGTCTGAGTTCAGACTCCTGTCTCATTTATCTCATGTCAAAGGTGATATTTATAGTCGTTTGAGAGAACCGAATCTTGGAGGAGTGTGAAGCTCTGCCAATTCGTACGACGAAGTATTTCCGAGCTCCGGAAGATATTGAGAAGTTGGCCGATGGTTAGGGATGACAGTTGTGGGCAGTCATACAGGATATTGTGTAGTCTTCTGGCACGCGCCGTGTCCACCAACTGGAGACATCATGTGGCGACTGACCACAGCCCTACATTCCCTGGAAAAAATTCTATTTCTTTTTCCCTCCTTGAATTTGGGGGAGGAGTAATTTTCTCTATCCACGAAGGACAGAGCGACACGCATATCCTGTCAAGCCCTTCCCCCATCAGTACACCTTCTACCTACAAGTCTCTTATTTCTTCAACGTACAAACTATGGAATAGTTGTAATTTCCGGGACATTCTGACGTCATAACCCCGCAAACTTGAAACTAGAGCTATATTGCACTGGCATGGCTCTAGCTGTTTACTCTATATATTCTATAACTATTTTCAACAGATCTCTTTAGTTGATCCTCTTCTTCTTCCCTAATATATAAAAGCAAAATTACCGTAATGGACGATATTGATAAGAAAGAATTGGTTAGTTGGTAAGAGATTATATATACTTACATACATATATACCCCTCTCCCTCTTCCCTGCGCCACTTCTCTCACTCCTAGCCTTTCCTACCTATACAAGTCCACACTGATAGCGCCCTGTTTACAAACAGACCGTGTACCTCTGGGAGCTAAGCTCGGAGAGGAGTATGAGTATTTTAAAACTCTGCCGCTACCCAGGCGAAATTCTATGTCCAAGAACACAAAATATTTTAAAAAACCAAGATTCTCCTCAGATACCTAACATACTTCATGATCTGAATAAAACAGTATAGTTCCTTTGGCTAAGATTTCAGAGAGGAATCCCAGGAAGCAGATGGAAGTAGCCAAGGAAGCAACAAATATAAATGAGTCGCCATTAGAAATGTACCATGCACATGATATTAGTACATGTTTAGTAAGAAGAAAAACAGAATGCCACTTACTAATAATCATCAAACCAAGAACACAGAAGTGGAGAAGCACAATGAAAGGGCACAACAAGACTAGGGATTGGTCGCACAAACATGACTCATGTGTTCCTTATTGTTAAAGATCCCTCTGACGTCACAACACATTCTGGAAGAAGTTACAACGAGATACTACAGATACTAAATATGCATTGATACAAATCACTAAAGAAATTGGTATTTACGATATAATTGGAGATATGACTAGATGTTTATTTATTTGGACAATACTCATAGTCCCTACATTTGAATAAATTTAATTTTAATATGAGAATAATTATGTAAAAGTATAGTACTAATATTAAGTATTTATTATATTCTAAAAAAATTATTTAATATGCACAATAGAATTGTGTAAAAATAAATTCCACTTAATTATGAGCATGTGATATTTTTTTATATTACATAAAGTTGTTGTTGTTGCACTTTTTAAGGGCAATCAACTTCTTCATCATTATCACAGCCCAAAACAAAAGGTTAACCACATAATGGACGGTATCCGAGAATAGCACATTATAAATTTTAGGTAAATAAAGATTTATTAGTTAACAAAGAAAAAAAGAAATAAAATAAAATAAATGTATAATTAAATAAAAAGTAAGATACACGAAAAAAATTTAGAAACAGAACAAAGTTAAAAATCTTAACATCTCCTTTATTATTAGAGTTCGAAAAAAAAAATGCGTACAACAAAGTTGGTGTAAAAAGTCCTTTTAAAATATTGATTTATATTTTTAAAAAAAGATATTAAAGAATTAATTAAATAGGGTTGGTCGGGCTTTCTTAGTTTTAAAATATTGAAAAGGAAATTCGATATTTAGCCTCTTAATTGAAAATCCTTTCGGTAATTAATTATTGGTGTAAACCAAATGAAAAAATGGAGGATGAGTTAGTGGGATTGCTAATTTATAAGGGTAAAACCTTCAATGCTATTATTGTTGTGAATGAAATATGCAAAACGCTAGTTAAGAAGAACTTAACTAATATTTTTTTTTTTTGTGGTATTTAAACCCACGTAAATTTTAGCAATTTTTAGTGCAAGAGAACAGAATAAAAAATCTAACTGTCCCAGCCAGGACCCGAACCTGGATCTCTTGCTATCCGGGCCGGTGCATTTACCAATTATGCTACCGAGAAAAGTCTGATAAGTTATTAAATTCCCCGCATTAGTGACGAGAGTCTAACCTCCGAGGTAGACGAATATATCGTCTTATACTCGGATGAGCTGACATTGTGAAGCTCTTTAAATGACTCTCGTTATATAAATGCACCGGTCCGGAAGTTAGGAAATCCAGGTTCGAGTCCTGGCTGGGACAATTAGATTTTTATTCTGTTCCCTCGCACTAAAAAATTGTTAACTAAGATTGTTGAGAGTTCCCCCACTCTACCTTGCCTGCCCTTCTAGACCAGGCCTAAAAGGAATTTTCCTCGTTTACTGTTATAGATTCTCATTTTTACTGAAACGTGGAAAATCTCCTTAGATTATGCTGCTTCAATGCGACGGACATTTTGTTCGAATTTTTTTTTTTTTTTCAGAATTTCCTCAAAAGGTGTAGAGACACACTCTGATCCAAGAAATTAATTTATTAAACGATGAACATTGGACACCCCTTCAGTGAAATAGGATAAAAGGTAGTAGGTAGTTTTTTTTAATAATTATTGTTGAAAAACTTCTGGCTGAAAAAACTCTAACGCTAATCACAACAATGAAAAAGAAGCTAATCAAAACCAAAGTATACATCAATTTATTTTTAAATTAAATTATGAAAATTATTTAAAGCATTCATTTGACTGTAATATAGGTTATATTGAGTATTTTTCATAATTGTGTTGTTGTTTTTTTTGTGTGTTTGGGGTCAATATTATAATATGTTGTATTATATCATACTAGTGAGTGATATATGTGTCGTGCATTGTGATATGTTTCATTACATAAGTTTTTATTCATATTGAGCAATTTGGTGTTACAATGACATTTATATGTATGTACTTTTGATGAAATAGTGGTGTTATACTGATAATGATATAAATTAGATATATTATATGACGTATCCAAATTTTAATGTAAACATTAAATAACTTTTCTATTCCTTTCTGTTTCATTCTAAGACATGGGGTTTTTTATTGTCAGATTTAAGCGCTTGGAAATGTATAATTCAGGAACAGTAAAAATTTTCAAATCTTAAAAATTGTTTTTTCATTGTGTTTTGATTTTAAAAATATTTTTGTTTGTACTGCTTTATTATTTAAATGTTAGAATTTTTTTTCTACCCATGTAAAATAATTCCATAAACTGAAATTTTAGTAAAGGTGAAATAATTTTCATAATTATCCTCTTCATCTGTAATTATCTTTACCTTATGACTACTTGGCGAGAACATTCTTCTATATAAATACATTTAATATATAATAATATAATTCTAATTCTATGTCAAGCATTTAGTAGTAATTACAAACGGATAAATAAACACCTTCATTAGATTAGCAATGAATTTTAATTGAATATATTTCGAGCCAGGCTAAAATTCTTTTATGCGCAATAATATATAGTGTCGTTCAGATGATTTACCAAAATGATGCCTGTTTAGCATACTATGTCGAATACAATTTAAGCATATTTTTATAAGTGCTTAATTATTTTGAATACTTAATGAGGAGGTAAAGTTTGTCTTTAACACCAGATTTGTTATTGCCGTATTATTTCAATTATAATTTCAAAAATAAAATCAAAACAGCGATGTACTACACACTTGAAGGTAGCAATTGAAAGCGGTAAGTTGTCATGACGTCAGAGGCCCAGTTAAGTCTATTGCCATTGAAGTAGGATAATTTCTCAAGTAGGCCCCAACTACGAACAGTCACCTGATAAATATTGATAAGGCGGTGTTTTTCTCGTAGGCAAGTCGTTAGAACTTGGGCCCGTTAAAGTTTGATGTCAGAACTAGCATCTAAAAGCCATTAGCCTTAATTGGAGGCGATGAGACTCCCTCACTATTTGATGGGAGCAAATGCATCGCAGGCGGACTCCGCATTCAATGATGCATGTGGTGATACAACCGCAATCTTTCGCCTACGCACAGCATGAGCTGCCGACGTTTCAGCCAACGGCTAAAGAGAGCCCAACAGAGAGGAACGTATGCAAATTGGCGGTCTTTTACAGTCATAATAGTCCCATTATTGGATTGCTTTTGTTGTAGGGCATTTTTTCCTCGGTTGTCAATGAGCACACTAATGGCTATCTCTGAATTTATTATTGCTCCCAATTTCTGGTAATGCGGTAATGAGACAAGGAAACAACTGCCTACGGAACGCGTTACATCAATATCTAATCATAGCAGCCAGATCAGCTGCTTGCTTCTGACGATATCGTGCTGTCCATAATGCAAGAGTTTTATTTACTAACTGGGGCGAATCACTCCCCTTCATTCTCTTCTGTCGAAAGGGACGAACCGAACACTTTTCACCACAACAGGTTAATTGGGATTGGTGATTTCTTCAGATCCCTATATATATAATACAAATTGGCAAATACTAAAATAGATTATGGCACATTTGATGTCTTCTTCTCCTTCTGTTCGTTTGCATTTTAGAGGATCTAATGCATTGCGCTGTAACTCCCAAGAACAGAGTCCGTCTCGCGAAAGCTGCGATATCTAAGCCGACTTCCTTTATAAAAGATAATCAGAGCTAAGAGTAAATAAATATCATCTTACAAGCTGACAGAGGGGGAGAGGGTGAGATTCCTGAGCCTAAATCCGATGAAAACACTCATTTTTCTTGTAATATTGGTAAATATTTATAAATATTTTGTTTGGTTGTGGTTTTTTATCCCACGTAAATTTTAAACAATTAATGAGAGAGAACAGAATATAAAAAACTATCTGTCCTCGCCAGGAATCGAACCTGGACCTCCTGCTATCCGGGCCGGTATGCTAAATCCATTACACCACAAGGACTAGCCAGTTATCTCATTCAATTCCCTCTACATTAGCGAGAGCCTAACTTACGAGAAAGACGAGAACTTCGTCTTAAACTCGAAGTAGCTGACATTGTCATACATTTTGTCGGCTCTCGTCATTTACTTTATTAAATTTTAATTTATAAATATTTTGTTTGGTTGTGGTTTTTTATCCCACGTAAATTTTAAACAATTAATGAGAGGGAACAGAATAATCCCACAACAGAATTGTTTAAAATTGTTAAATATTATTTTTGATTTACATTTGCACTTAAATGCTATAAAGAATCAACTTTATAGAAATATTTCTTTTTTCAGAAAGTTTAAGGTCATCTGACATTCTTTAAAAATAAACTGAAATAGCGAATTTAGTCTCTTTTAGAAGATTAAAATTCCGTTAGAGCAGAAAAATATATGTATAAATTAAAATTTAAATGAAGCATGGATATATTTTATACAAAGAACAATATATTATTGCCATGTTATATTGCCGAATCACATTTATTAGCACAATTTGGCTCTAATAATTCTTGCATACAAATTTCCTCCGTAAGAAGGTACTCTATTAACATCCTGTAGACTCCTTCAGTGAAAACTACAATGCCAGAATGCTGTTTCTTTTGGAACAAAGAAGTATATTTCCTTTTTATGAAGACAAAAAAAAGGAAGTGACCAATTTCTAATAATTGATGAGAGGGAATAGAATATAAAAAACTATCTGTCCCAGCCAGGAATCGAACCTGGATCTCCTGCTATCCGGGCCGGTGTACTTTCCAGTTGTACTACCAGGACGTGCTAGTTGTCTTATTCTATTCCCTCTCATTAATTGTTTGAAATTTACGTGGGATAAAATACCACAACCAAATTAAATATTTATAAAGAAAAAAACAATTTCTAATGTTTGGCGAACTCAATAGCGGATGATCAAAAATTATCCTACAAATGGAGAGTTTTTGACCGTAGAAATTATTATTAGATTTTTTTTTTTGTTGGGGTCAGTCAAGGTAGATCCAAAAAACACAAATGCAATCTACCTGGCAGATAATAAAAAAATACACATTTCTTGGATCTACCTTGACCGAACCCTTACAAAAAAAAAATCTAATAATTCTCCTACAAAGGGTTTTTGTAAGGCCCCAGTTTATTTAAAACAGGGCCTAAGTCTTTTACTCCCTATTGGAAAGCTAACAATGGAAGTAGACTTGTTTGTGCACAATTTACTGGAGAATATGGAGGACGAGACTCCCTACTGAGGTGCTGCTGGGAGGTCTGGACAAAGCATGGTCCCGCATATCCACATTCGTCTACCCTCATCCGCTCATTACGATGGGTGTGTGATCTCGCTGGGTGTCATCTCCATCTCCTCAGAGACAGCACCATCCTCTTCTTGGCGGGAGTAAAGCCATACTCACGTTCCTGGAACAGGTTATCCGTTCGTAGGTGGCCCTCCAGCAGAAGACATGTAACCACCCCTGACTAACAGTCTTCATTTCCTTTTTAACAAACAGAGGTTAATAATACTTTCTCGTGAACCAGTTACTTCTATCCCATAAAACCGAAGCCGAAAGCAGATTTCCTTATTTGGTCACAAGTGCAAATTTAGAAAATTCCAAAATTAATGTATTAGTAATCCAATCATTCCCCTAGTTATATTAACTGTAATTTTTTTTTTTTTTTTTTTACCAAGAAATAAAAAAAAAATAGTCATATACTTCTTAGTAGATATATTCCTATAAAATACTTATTTTGTACCGGAAAGATAGAAAATCCACCTCAGTAGACATTTTTTTTTATTTTCCAAACAGATTAAGCTTAAAAACAAGTGAGGTTCTTGAAAACTAGAAATTTCAATGATAACAATTCATTCGAAATATGGAATATTTGTCGTTGAAAATTGTTAAACCAACAAAAGTGATCGCAGAACGGCTGTGTAAAGCAAGACCTAACTCATGATTTACTTTTACTTCACAAGGGGGAATGATAGAAGAGTCCTCACTTTGCTACAGAATATTAAGCAAATTTACTATTGAATAAGGCAAGATTCTTGAGTAATAAATACAAGAAGACAAACCATAAAACAAAAGCCAGTTTTAACTTTTCCTTCAAGTAAACTTGTTTTATAGGGAAAATAGTGAGTCCAATTATATCCACAGAATAAGGAACAAGTGTGAATCGTGTATTCACCCCCGCAAATTTAGAAGGCATAGGTTTGCGTAAAGGCAATGAGAAAGAATATCTTATATAAATATTATTTTTTTGTGGTATTTAATCCAACGTAAATTTTAACAATTTTTAGTGCAATGAAACAGAATTAAAAATCTAACTGCCCCAGCCAGGACTCGAACCTGGATCTCCTGCTATCCGGGCCAGTGCACTTTCCACTTATGCTACCGGGACAAGTTTGATTTATTTATAAATTAAAATTTTAAAGTAAATAACGAGATCATTTAAAAAGCTGGACAATGTCAGCTTCTCCGAACATAAGACTATATATTCGTCTGCCTCGGAAGTTAGACTCTCGACACTAGTGCGGGGAATTTAATAACTTATCAGATAATTGGTAAATGCACCGGTCCGGATAGCAGGAGATCCAGGTTCGGGTCCTGGCTGGGACAGTTATATTTTTTATACAACTATTCTTAATATAAATTTAAAAAAAAGTTTGCGTTCAAAAATCGAATTCCTCTGTATTATTACTAATGAATACTTACATTTGAACTTTCCACGTTATGTAAATTTACATTCATATTTGCCTGGATTTGCTCATCGATAAACCCAGCCATTCATTTACTGAATATGTTATATTTTCTCCGTTCCTACTTACTAGAACCAACAAAGTAATGGTAACTAAATTTGTCTGCAGGGTGTGCAGATATGTCTAATATCTCGAATATTGTCAACATCTTGAGCGACAAATGACAGATAGGGCTCGTCCATTTATAACCAAAAGTCTTCTCATTTGTTAAAAATGTGGCCTCCCGAGGGCAGATACGGTGTTCCAAAGGTAGGATGACCTCTATAACTATCACTTTTGGATTTTTTTTTTTGTTTATTTCATTGGCTTATTTTTTCTTGTATATATTGCTGAAGTAATATTTAAGTAATTGAAGTAATATATATAATTAGGAGCAGGAGATATTAGGGGTTCGGTCAAAGGTTTATTATTAAATAAAAACAAATTGGTGAACCAATATGGTTTTATTTTTGCCAACATTTCGGCCTGAATTACAGGCCTTCTTCAGGGCTATGGTGATAACGAGGGAGAGAGTCACGATTTCGTGTTCTAAGCCATTGTTGCTCAGTACCCTGACATCAGCTGCTTAAAACTTATGCTCGCGATCAGTGACTTAAATGATGATAAATAATTACTTGAATACCTTAATAATTATAATGAAGAAGGGTTGGGCTTTAAGAGTTCTTAACTGCAAAAGGGTTTCTGAACTTTTAAATTGAATTCATCGAGAACTGAATATATTGCAACCACTTTTTTAACTACCGACCTTACATAAATAGAGTAATACATTTTTCTGTTAAAGGAATGTTTGATGGAAATGAAACCCATCGTGTCGCGTTTGAAATATATCGGGGGAGGGTATAATCTCGGGTTACTAAATCCTCAAGGGATGGTATCTAGGCTGCATTGCAACACGTGTTGTTAAGGGCTGATGTTGGAGCTCCCTGCAGACAGCGTGCCAAAGAACCTTACCGAGGGAATGCGGACAGGATGGCCGACACTCAATGCTCTACTAACGAGGAGGATTCACAGCTGTGGCCATGCTCAATGGCTCATGAACTGATTTGTGGAACTGACTACACACCCCACGGAAATATGGCGCTATCACTTGCCACGTGGAACGGAAATAAATGTGTGTTACCCATCTGCCGACAGACATGGAGGAGGGATATTATAGCTCATCGATACTTGCAATACAGTAAGAATGTAAATCTCATCATTGAAAAATAAGGTTAAGCATGCAGAGGACAATGAACTGCCCTTTGAGGGATTTCTGTGAATTCAAAATAAGTGTTTCCACTTTAAAATGGAAGCCGATTGAACCTCTGCTAGGAGCAACTGAATCTAAATAGATTTACCATTCTACGTTGAAGATGGACATGCATCAGAGCAAATGAAGAAATTTCATTTGAAAGTGTGAGGGAACTCTGAGTATGACTGGACTGGCCGAAATGAACAAGCAGCTTTGGGGTACGCCAACAACGTCAACGTAGTAGAATTAGGTATAAGCACATTTTATGTACATTATTAAGTAAATACTAGAGAAAAGAATATCTTAATGAGCTACAGATACAGTAGCTTTACAGCTGCTATACCTGTATATCTACTTTTATTTAGTATAAATTCCTACAACATTCTGGAAGGTTTGTCGAAAAGTTTACCCCTTCCATATTCTATATACTTTTCCATTACTCAAATAACAACGAACATAGAACGATTATAAATAATCGAAAACAGATTCGTAATATATGTTTTTCTTGTACTTAATTGTTGTTGTAATTGTTACTTTACATTTTACACCAATTATGTTCAATACGTAGTACATAATGTTCTCTCTTCGTTTCCTAGAGTGAAAATATTTTTAATAATGCATTTGAGCTAGTTTAAAGGGATCAAATCTTCATTTCGTCTGTATTGCTACATTTATGAAAACAGTACTCAACAATACTTAGATGATTTAAGTTGGGGTTCGGTCAAGGTAGATCCAAAAAACACAAATTTAAAAAATGTATTTTATAATAAAGGATTATCTGCCGACGTTTCGGCTTACATTGTAAGCCATCTTCAGGGCTATCATGAAGATGAGAGGGGACGTCCTGTCCCTAAGTCACATTTCCATGACTGAGACGCAGATGACGCATGTTTTTTGGATCTACCTTGACCGAACCCCTACTAAAATCAACTAAGAATAATATATACGGTCAAAAAAACTCTCCTTTTGAAGTACTCAATAATTTATTTTTCTCTTTTGAAGTTTCATAAAAAGATATTAAGAGAAACAAATTTTGTTTGAAAATTTAAATAAGAGGGTGGGATGGTCACGTTTAACGTTATTAATACATACTACATAATTATAATGTAACGAAAAATGCACAGCACATAATAGGTAATTTCCTAAAATTTATCTACAATAACATTTTTACAAGATTGTGTTATTGTTACATACACGTGTAATTAGGAGTGTTAAGAGCTACGGATCGCTCACGAGCCAAAGGATCACTCATTTGATGAACTTTAAGTAATTGAAAGCCTGAGGTAAATTGTAATGAGACACTGCAATTTTAGACATAAGCATTTTTCACGAAAACTGAAGCATTCACAGGACATAAGTAATGATCAAAGTTATAAAATACATAGTATCATCTTGAAAAATCAAAAATGTCCGTTTAATGAAATAGTTGCTAAATTTGTGGTTGTACATAACCTCAAATGATATAATAATAACATAAAAACATAAAACCTCTTAAAACAAACATTAACCCCCCCCGCCGAGACATTCTCCATCGGAATTTACTTGTTTTGGTCAAGAGGGCAGGGTTTGATCCTGTTGGAAGTAATGGACACCCCCCGTGGCCCCAGGGTGTGACAGCTCAGACGTAAACAGTGGGAGTGCCTCACTACCTGGCCAGCTGATTTCTACCCCTCGGAGGGGTTGTTTTTCTCCTGTAATTAGAAGCGTGGGGTGGGAACACCTTCCAATGCCACGGCCCCAACTAAACTGAGTCTTAAAAATCCATCCACTTTCCCAAAACATTTTCGTTTGACCTGGAAGTAGAATTTTATGGGGCCCATTTACTTTGCTTAGAGCCATCTCAACGACAACAAGAGAAACATGAGTGGCCCGCCACCCGATAAACAGGCTAAGCTTATGTCCCTCTAGTTCTGGGAGAATTCTACTAAAACCACAGAATGAAATATATATGGAAGCAAGATCTTGTTGGGATATTGGCAGCAAGTTTGCCAATTACCGATTGATTTTCAATTTCGACAACAGCTGTCCGTGAGAATGTACTTTGTAGCTTGAGGGTTTGGGCAATCCACGTTTTCCGTGATCTAATAGTAAATATTTTATGTTTTACATTACATCTACAAAACCCAACTTTCTATATACATTGATTGCTAACCGAAGAAATTTGTACGAAGCGGGGTCCTTATATTTTATATCATCGGATCTTGAGAATTACTCAAATCATCCAGAAAGCAAAATAGATAACAGTTGTTGATTAACAATATATCACACTTATAATATAGGTGAATATATTAATATTCCAAATGTTTTGTTTAAGAAAACAGCTACATATTTGTAACCATCACTCTTTTGCTCAGATCTAATTTTGCTCATTATCGAACTCTTTTTTTTCGCATTTCACAGCGAAAGTAAGTAATTTAATGTCAAATTTTATTAATGCTTGCAAATAGTTGGTGCTATTGTTATAAACATTAGAGAAATTAAGTATTTTACAATGCTGAACTGTTATTTTACACAGAAACTGAAAAAGTATAATTCATACTATAAGTTATAAATTACAGTCTATCGAGGAAACGTAATTAAGGAGGTACCATTGAGTAATATAATAGTTAGATTTCAGCTAATCAAAATAAAATAGTTGGTCCAGGCTGTCAAGAAATAAAGTGATTAAAACGAGTCCAAAGTGAATGGCTCTTAGGGAGAATTAAACCCCAAACAACTCTATAATAGTTAGATTTCAGCTAATCAAAATAAAATAGTTGGTCCAAGCTGTCAAGAAATAAAGTGATTAAAACGAGTCCAAAGTGAATGGCTCTTAGGGAGAATTAAACCCCAAACAACTCTATAATAGTTAGATTTCAGCTAATCAAAATAAAATAGTTGGTCCAGGCTGTCAAGAAATAAAGTGATTAAAACGAGTCCAAAGTGAATGGCTCTTAGGGAGAATTAAACCCCAAACAACTCTATGACATTTGACAACGAAGAATAGCAGCGAAATTTATAGAAGCATTTTTGGCTTTTCGACATGCGTCATTACACAAAGTTGCTCTTTATTTATACTAGTATTTATCATAAACTTATATTTCTTTATTAATTTTACGGGTCTTATCGATTTTCTTCTGCTATTAAAACATTAAAGTGTAGTTCAAAAGGAGAGTTTTTTTGACCGTAGATATTATTATTAGATGATTTTAGTTGGGGTTCGGTCAAGGTAGGCTTTTGAGTATCTTGACCGAACCCCAACTAAAATCATCTAATAATTGAAGTGTAGCTTATATTCACTCTTATTTGCTGCTATAAAATTCCAATTTGGTGATCTATTTAAATGTTGTTTTTTTTTTTTTGTTATCAATACTGCAAAGTGGCCTGAATGATGATGAGCTTCTGTCAATGTGCTTCAAGTGAATGAGGCTGAAATAGTTGTAGAAGACATAGTATTTCTGCCTACACTCGTAGGGAAATGTGTCAGGATCTACGATTCAGTAGGATAGGATTCGTGTCAACGAGAAGTTCATTTAGTCCTTGTCATTTTGGCGTGTCCTTCTTCATGTCCATTTTGTGCATTAAATGGTGCAGTTAAAATTGTAAATGAAATACTATTATAATTCAGACTATTGTAATTCTTTGGTCAGGTTAGACATCCAATTTGCAAATAAAAGAAAGTTTAATTCTTAAATAATTTTTAAGGTTTTTCAAAAACTGTATGAAATTTTATGGCTGTTTACTAAGTATGTAACTTTGAAGATGTATCTGTTATGATGGAATATTTATTCCCAAAAAATCTAATGATTTATAGGGTGGTTTTAGGGTCCACTTATCAGTGTCGACGGAAAAGATAAGATGTTTCTGTAGTGCAACTAGCGTTCTTCTGCGAATCTTTGATGCAACTAATGACTAGAGCTTATTCCTGCAGCCCACTCTCCTGCTTCCCAAAGAGGTCATTAGTGTGAACACCATCATTTCAAATAAACAGATCGCCGATGGCACCAACTCCACAAAGCTCTACAAAATAGGCAGATATTCAAAGATTGTTTGATTAATTTTAGTGTTTAATCTAAAATCTTACACAAGGCTACAAACTATACTTAGCAAGCATGTGCCGTAACTTTCCGTTATGCAAAACATGACTGGCTAGCTTAAATTACATTATTCAATCTAAGATTTTTTAAAAAAATATAGAAAAATTTATGAGTCAAAAATTTGGAGTTTACTTGAAACCCTAAATTTGAGTAGAAACATTTTATTTCACTGACAATCAAAATTACTGAATAAATTTAATTCTTGACTTTAAGTAATATAATAAATTATAATACTCTATATTTGGTAAAGTAGGTACAATCTGGGAGCTGTTTGCTGCATGGACTTTTGAACTATTATAATTTATCATTAATACTTTAGGCAAACGAAGACATTGTCATCAGAAGTGCTCTAACTTTTCTAACGAAAAAGGTCGCCTTGCATTGCCAGCAAAATTTGAAATATTTAAAGAATTTAACAATTTCAATCAGCTGATTTTCCGTAATTTAAAATAAAGATCACTTTACTTTCACTTAAAATAAGTTTTGAGGTATTCATAAACGAACATTATCTTATCAAAACAATACAACACAATACTGATTTTAGTTGCGGTATTTAATCCCACATTAATTTTATACAATAAATACAAGGGAATAGAATAAAGAAATCTTACTACCTCAGCCGGGATTCAATAATGATTATCCCCATATGTATGTGTGCATTTGAAATAATTAATCACACACATATAATAATTATGATACCAAAAGTAATGTCAAAGGTCTTCTTGGATTACTTTAAAATAGCATACACATGGCATTTGGGCTACGTTCCTTTACGGGTTTATGCATTTTTTACTCTAGTTTTTATAGACCAAAATATATACGGCTAAAACAATGACAGTGAGAGAGTCAGTGAGAAGAATCCTGAAGATATAGTGTGCTTAGGTTACCGTAAATTTAATGACTTTATTGAATGGGAAAAATTATTGTTGTCAGTTCCTTGAAAAGTTCTTAATCGACTGACTTAAAAGCAAATAAACATGTTAAACTTATTATATCTATAAAATTAAAGTCAGAAAGCTAAAGTACGTACGCCATTGACATGTGAGATAAGAATCCCTCCATACACAGACACAACTACTTCCGCTAAGGGCAAGCCCTCAAGAACCTCTTCACGGAGGGAGCACGGAGAACGGCCCTAAGTCGCTAGTCCGCGCCCTAAGGGCAGATTTCCGTAGGGAAGGGCGACATCCCTTGCTGGAGATGGGACGGAGAACGGCCCTAAGTCGCTAGTCCGCGCCCTAAGGGCAGATTTCCGTAGGGAAGGGCGACATCCCTTGAGGACCACCCAGTCCCAGATCTCAGAACCTGCCGCCTTCCCCCAGATCTATGTAGCTGTGGCATCGGGACTCCTTTCGGCTCCTCTCCCTACTTCTTCAGCAAGATCTCTCGCCCTCCACCCTACAACTCCACCAATCAGCTACCTACCCCTACAGCCGCCTTCGGATTGATCTAGCTCATTAGTTAGACAGCTTAGATTATTTAATGCATTCCTTTCTTCCAAATTAACTATTTTAAAAAGTCTCTAAATATAAATATTACCACATATCTTTTTTTTTTATATGTTTACATTTTCATAGACATCATTTCTGTAAATTATATAAAAAGCTCCGGTGTGGAGATTACCACACTTTCCTTAAAATGTATATATATATATAACAATATATAAAGACAGCGAGAGAGAGAGAGAGAGAGAGAGAGAGAGAGAGAGAGAGAGAGAGATCAT
>KZ806949.1:2877-15179 GCA_000696205.2 Oncopeltus fasciatus
AGGAAAAAAAGGGAAGGGTATTATTGGGAATAAGTGACTTTGGAACTGGGAAAAATGTTTTGACAGGTTCATTGAGACGGAGGGCTGATGGTTTTTAAAATGTTAAAAATGTTAGAATAAGTTGAGGAAATTTTATCTATGGTATGTCTGTTCTGTCGTTAACTGGAGTGTTGTAAGTTGATGTGAACGGTTTCGGACAAAAGACGTTTGTGTTGGTAGGGTTCAGTGGAAAGAATGGTTAAGTTATCGAAGTCAAATGTGAGTGCTTCATGAAAAACATGTTTGGTGAGGGCAGTTTTTATTAGTTTATTCTTGATGTCATTTATATGGTTATTAATTCTGCGGGAAATCGGGTTTTTTGTTTGTCCACTGTAAGAACCTTGGCAATGCGGTGTGGAACAGGGAATTTTATAGACGACATTAGTTCTGTTAGGAAGGGGGATGGGGTCTTTGAGGNAAGTTCAACCGAGTCACTGAATGTTTCTTCCTGTAATTTGCTTGCTATATCTATGGGACGATTTTGGTATAAATTTATCGATTCTATATAGTTAGAGGTTGGTTGGCCGTCAAGTACTATGCTAGGGAGATTAGTCTGGGTTTCGGTCAGGAGCCGAATCTTGTTGAAGCTCACTAAATCTCGTAAAGTATTACGTGGTACGGGAAAACTGCTAATAATCTACTAAGTTATCTAAATTTCTAAGTAGCGTAAGAGATGTAAAAATATTCATTTTAAAACCAGAGTAAATTGAAGAATATACGCCGAAATTCCAGGAGGGATGGGCTATCTACTAGTTGCAATCCATTGGGTTGTAAGTTAATGTGAACGGTTTCAGATAAAAGGGGTTTGTGTTCATGGGCTTCAGTGGAAAGAAAGATAATGTTATCATAGTCTTGACACTTGACTGAAACCGTTCACATTAACTTACAACACAATCCAGTTAACGACAGAACTGACATAGAACAAATTTCAACTTATTCAAACATTTTCAACATTCTAAAAACCATTAGCCCTCCGTCTCAATAAACCTGTCAATAAACTTCTTTACTTCTCTCATTTAAGTTCTCTCCGGATTGCGTCTGCTTCTTCATCCCACAATACATTTTTAAAACAAATTGTCTTGAAGATAAAAATGATAGAGGTAAGAAAAGTTATTAGAAAAATATGTAAAATTGTACGTAATTTTAAAGTTTATGATATTAGTTTACAATATAAAAAATAAAAAAGTAAATCAATTTTATATGTACCGATAATGATGTATAGAGAGATCTCTGCGGGAGGTTTAAGTTCACATCTCAGAGTGCAGAACTAAACTGAGAAACGACCGGTAAAATGGGGTTGGTGGGAGAGGTGTGTCGGCAAACTTTAATGGTAGACAGGTACTGATAGCCCCAGGTAACAATGGGTTAATACTTTCAAAGGAAAATTGGAAAGGCCGACGCTCAGGGATTATTTACCTGCATTTTTCCATTGGAATATAAAGAAAATATTGCAATATTCCATATTAATATAGCTAAGGAAGTGTTATCTTTGTCCTGCCCATCATTAATATTTGATAATATTAATATTAAGTTCAATATCACTTGCTTATCCGAAGTAGTACTTTCAGAATAATAAAAATTGAATTTTCATACTTATTTTGTTTTTAAATCAGCTATGGACAGTATCTATTTCTATCTTTAATGAAATATGGGAAATGTACTTCGTTTATGCAACTACTGCGTTATGAGTTCATAGATTACTGGGAAAGGTTGATTTAACATATTCTGGAATTAACACTTGTTAGGCCCTAATTTTGTGGGTCAAGAACAACACTCATATTCATCATTTTTTATTTGGATAACCTGTTTTTTTTTTTTTTTTTTTTTAAGGAAACCCAGCCCCTATCATCAGAGGCTGCACCACTCGTTCAGCGACTGTGGGGAGTTCTTCGCGAGTGGGAAGGCACTTTAAAACCACAAGACGGCCATCCACTCAAGAACAGCTCGCCGCAAGACGAACGGCTACCCCAGAAGAAGAAACGACAGTCATTAACATGACGAACAGACCATCCTCGAAGAAGACAACCGACACCGACAGGGAGAACTAACAAGAATCGATGATTGTCAGAAGAGAGAGACCGACAATATGGCAGTAGAAGTGCCGGCCTCCTCTGCAGCTTCGAGTCCGGCCTACGCAGCCTCTCCTCACAGGACCGATTGCCGGAAGTATGGGCCGTGGTCACCGAAATCATAGACTCGGCCGCCGAAGAGATCAAGGGAGCGAGGAATGTGGAAGACTCATAGCGCCGCCAGATGCAGGCGAACACTACCGAAGATCCCAAGCGCCTCCAGTCGCTCTACAGGAGGCTGTCATCCGACTCATATGCTAGGGCGTAACTCAACGGATCCACCCGCTCAGGATGTCATTGAGAGCCTGCAGGAGAGAATTTCCTCAGGCGAGATTGGGACCACTCTTGCCTTACAGACCTTCGAACAGCCGATTCTGAAATCGATCTCACGCACTTCAGTCCCGAAGAGGTCCTGGCGAGACTCCACAGACAGAGACTCCGCCCCATCCGACTGGCGCCCGATTACGTTGCATCGGACGATCTATAAGATTTATTCAGGTCTCCTGAACGATCGTCTGATACAGTGGTGTCGATCCAACGGTATGATCGCACACTCCTATAAGGGATTCATGCCCTATGTCGGCGTGTTCTAGCACAACTTTGTTATCGACCACCACTATAAATAAGTACCTTCATCCGGTGGCGAGCTCTGCATCGCCTCGCTGGACGTTTCGAACGCCTTCGGGTCAATATCACATGAGGCAATGTTCGATGCCCTCCGGTTGCGCGGTGCGGGAACCCACTTTGTCGACATAATAAGAGATATTTACGCGGGCGCAAAAACACGGGTGAGGTGGGCGACAGAATATGGCCCTTTGATATAAATAGAGAGGGGAGTCCTGTAGAGTGACCCTCTCAGTGGGGTTCTCTTCAACATTGTGATCAATCAGGTTCTGGAACGATTTGACTTGAACAGACCCTTCAACAATGGCGTCTTCATGCTCGGCCTGGTAGATGAACTAACTGCCGGTTCTACCTTCTTAGCGGTGCTGCAGGAAAACTTTGACCTTGTGGTCGACAAAATTGAACGTCTCGGGCTACGTTTCGGTTGCTCTTAGAAAGAGCAAAACGATGCATCTCTCCGGGGATCAACTGGTTGGTCTGTGAGGTTTACGATCCATGGGTCCCCTTCCTCAGAGAAGGAGAAACCCACTTTTCTTAAGCAATCCTGTCGGTTTCCACACGTTCCCGTCCTCTGCATCTTTCCAAGACATAACATCCAGGGCCCTCAAGTCGCACTTAGCTCCATTGCAAAATATAGACGCAATCCGCTCCTACGTCATTCTCTCACTGAATTTTCCCATGAGAAATGGACATTTTCAAAAGATAGTGTCCTGCAGGCAGAGTTGGAGCGAGTATTATATGTACCACAAGAAGCCTAAAAGAAGTACTTGTAGGGCATCGAGGGAGAGGACACATAAAGGCACAGCGGCTCCATCCACTTCACAGATACAGAAGCCTCACCTTCCTCAATTTTTATCATTCTTTATTAATTTTGTTTTTCTTTGTTAATTTTATTTTTATTTTTATAGTTCCATGTACATTATTTTTTTGTAAATAAACTTATTTAATTTGTTATTATCAGCTTATTCTCTGATATGACCTTCATTGAAAATCCAGAAGATTGAACTGATTTTTGGAAAATGATAGATGCTTGGGGCTTGCTTCCCCTCTGTCGCGGGTCGACCCGGTATTGCAGTACCTCCGGGACCGGCCCACCTTACTATCATATGTGTATATCTTAAGATCTGTGATTAACTAGAGTTTTTTTGGGTATTTATTCATCAAGCATCTTAATTTATTAAGAAAAATTGGAAAGGCCGACGCACAGGGAGTTTATCCCTCCCCTCTTAGATGTTTATCTTGTTTACGATTTGGCCACTCATCTAATTCGTGCAATAAAAAAGTGTGTAAAAAAAATTGTTACCCTGATCACGAAGAGTCTAGTTGCGTTAATAGCGAATTTTGCGCTAACTGTAAAGCTCCTCACTATCCCTTATCTCGAACCTGTCCAACTTGGATAGCAGAAAGGGAAATTAAAACTATCCAAATTAAAGAAAATAAACGCCCTGCAGAAGCAAGGAAAATTTTTAAGAACAGAGAAGCCCCCTGCTTCTCTGAATGGTTTTCCAAAATAGCAGAGAAAAATAATATCTATAATATATTGTCTTCTGAGAGCCGCAAAAGCGGCATTTTATCGAAGTCAGTCTCTATACAAACTGATAACTATCACTATGGCACAAAACCTAATCCCCCGATCTTTAAGACCAATTTACCTTTATCAGTTTCGATAACTGATAAACTTCCCCCCACCTTGGCTACTACAGCTAAATCCCCCCCTCCCACCTACTGAGGTCCCGAGAACCTTATCTCCACTCCCTCGACCCTCCCCACCAGCGAGCATATTAAGGTCTACGACCCCCTCCTCTACCCCACTACCACCCTCCCCTTCCACCCCTCTCACTTCTCGCTCTCGTTCGGCCAGCCGAGGGAGCCCCGAGAACCCTCCCCCACTCCGGACTTGTCCAATACGGTTTCTTTAGACGGCTGGACAAAATCTAAAGAAAGAGGAGGTAGAAAATCTCTCCGTAAACAGAGAAGTCGTTCTCCAACAAAAACAACAGACGAATGATAAATTTCATTTACAATTATAAATTTAATACTTCATGTACTACAGTCATTTTCTTCCAACGAAGATCTAAATTTATTTATTCCACTCATTATATTTATCCTATATTTGACAACAACAAAAAAAAAATAAAATAACTACTGAAATAAGGCTGAGAAAAATTAGTTTACTTTCTCACTATTTTTGACTATTCATGTATCCGTTGGTATTTATGTATGACAAGTATACTGCTAAATACACTTTTATAAGTACACTTATACTCGTAAGTATGTATACACATCCTTTTACAAGAATAAATTTTTGTCTGTCAATATGTTTCCATATACTTAGAGACAATTTTTTTGGTTATGAGATTTCGCCATATTTCCTCCTTCCGAATCTACCATCAGTTTGTCACATGATAAATTTTCAGTGGAATTGTAATGGTATTAGATCTAATTTTAACGACCTCAAATTAATTATTAATGAATAACCTCTCTACTATTATTTTACAAAAGACTCACCTACGACCTAACGAAATATTTACTCTTAAGGACTATGATATTTATAGGACAGAGGGACCCATAAGAGAACGAGTGAGCGATGGAGTACTTACAGCCATATCTAAATCTGTTCACTCTGAGATAATCCCTGTCCAAAGTAATTTTCAGGTAGTTTTCACTGAAATACACTCTTCATTTAGCTTCTTTATTTGCAATATCTACATCCCACCAGACTTACAGATAAATTTAACAGACCTACAAAACTTAATAGCACAAATACCAACTCCACTACTTTTTGCATCCGATGCTAATGCTCATAACACAATTTGGGGGTCAACCTCGACAAATACAAAAGGAAAATTAATAGAAGAATTTCTTGACAGCTGTAATCTCTTGCTGCTCAATACAGCTGAACCAACTTTTTTGAGTTCTAGTTACGGGACTTACTCAGCCATAAACATTGCCGCCTCCTCTACCTCACTCTACACTAAAATATCTTGGGTCCCTCTTGAAGACCCTCATGGGAGTGACCACTTCCCTATCAAAATCACTATTAACAAAAATCATAAGCAGACAACAAGAAACAAATCATGGCTAATTAATAAAGCTGATTGGTCTACATACACAAATACATTACTTACACCAACAGTAAACTCAGAGACACTTGACGCTGACATTGGAAACACACAAATCTCCAGGGCAATAATCGAAGCAGCCACTTTAACTATCCCTCAATCCTCAGAAAAACCCAAACGACCAAGAGTCCCCTGGTTTAACGATGAATGCAAACAAGCAATTAAAAACAGAAGAAGAGCACTTAGAAAATTCCAAAATAATATGACAACCGAAAACCTAATAAAATATAAAAGGCAACGGGCCAAATGCCGTAGAATCATTAATGAAAATAAAAAAAATTCTTGGCATCAGTTTTTAGAATTCATAAATAAAAATACACCGACCAAAATTGTCTGGAATGCTATTAAAAAAATTGAAGGAAAATCTAACAACTATGGATACACACTTAACATGTAACGGAACACTTACGGACGACAAGACAAAAATAACGGCAGAATTTGCTAGACACTACAGAAAAATTTTCAATGCGAAGCACGACGATGAATTCCAACAATAGAAACTGACACACAAAAATAATCAAATTAACTTTAACAGTAATAACGAAGAAGACTATAATACTCCATTCACGAATGAAGAAATGACAATAGTTCTAAAAAGCCTAAAAGGCTCCTCCTCACCCGGCCCAGACAAAATACATTATAAAATGATCCAAAACTTGCCCCCTGAAGCTAAAAATTGGCTTCTACGGTTTTACAATCATATATGGAAAACTGTGTAATTCCCAAATGAATGGAGACTTGCTGAACTAATACCCATCTACAAACAAGGAAAGGACAAACGGCTTGCAAGCTGCTACCGACCGATATCACTAACTAGTTGCATTTGTAAAGTCTTTGCACGAATGGTCAACAAACGATTCGTATGGATATTGGAAAAAAATCAAGCAATACCCAATATTCAAAGTGGCTTCAGAAAGGGAAGATCAACTATGGATCAATTAGTACAAATAGAAGGAGAACTTCAATATACATTTTTAAAAAAGCAACATGCAGTAGGGGTATTCTTTGACGCCGAATCAGCATATGATCGCATTTGGAGACATGGAATACTTCTTAAATTATATGAATTAGAGTTAGAGGATCCCTTCCAATTTTTGTAAGACAATTCATAGTTGATCGGAAATTCAGAGTCCATATTAGGAACCACACTTCAAAAAGGTATGAACAACAAAATGGAGTGCCACAAGGGTGCATTCTCAGCACCACTCTTTACCTAGTGGCTGTGTCGTGTTTCAATATATGTTTACCGCGTGGAGTTACAATTTTCCAATTCGTGGATGACCTAGCAATATTTTGTCGTGATCATGATTTACAAACCATAATAAGAAAATTACTAGAAGCCATAAACAAAATCTCACATACTGCAAATCTAATAGGTATGATATTCTCAACACAGAAAACAAAATGTCTCCATTTCTCACGTTAAAAAAATCCAACTGAATTACCCAACCTATAACTCAACAATAGACTACTCCCTTAAGTTAAAACATGTAGATTTCTAGGATTAGTTCTCGATAAACGTTTAACTTGGACCCCACACATCGAAGAACTGAAGGAAAGGTGCTTACATAAAATAAATCTCAGTCGTGAGTTGTAAACGAAGGAGAGTGGATCGTAGTGAGCTCCCGGAGATTAATAAGATAAACGGCTTTGTTCCCCGCGCCTGGTGATTCCAGCTAAGTCTTTAATTTAATTTTTATTTATTTATTTATTTTGAATATATATATATATATATATATATATATATATATATATATATATATATATATATATATATATATATATATATATATATATATATATATATATATATATATATATATATATATATATATATATATATATATATATATATATATATATATATATATATATATATATATATATATATATATATATATATATATATATATATATATATATATATATANACACACACACATATATATATATATACACACATATATATACACAATATTATTCCCTCGTATTCTTAATTAACTAGAGAATACGAGGGATCTCTACATTTAGGGAACCATGAGTTCCCCGAGCCCTAAACGTAGAAAAAAACCTGCGGGGATTTCCCAGAAAGACCAGGTCGTCAATAGATTAAGCACTCCAACGATTAAATTTTTAAGTATAAAAAAAGATGGTGAGGGTAACCTATCTAGCGTCTCACCATTCGTTATTGAAAAAACTGTTGTCGGCCAAGCAGGCAAAGTAAACTCAATTAAAAAACTTCGAGATGGGTCAATATTAGTTGAGGTGTATAATGATCACCAAGCACAACAATTGATGAAACTTAATTATTTTTTTAAACACGTTAAAGTTAAAGTTGAGCCACATTTATTTTTAAACACAAGTAAAGGCGTTTTAGATGTCAAGACCTTATGTGTATGTCTAGAGCCGATATTTTAATTAATTTGAAAGAACAAAATGTTACTGACGTAAGACAAATAATCACAAAAAAAGATCAAACACAAATTCCGACACCTACTTATATTTTAACATTTTCAACACCAGTGGCCCCAACTGAAATAAATGCCGGTTACCTGTTACTACCTGTCCGTAAATATGTACCTAGTCCTCTAAGATGTTTTTCATGTTTACGATTTGGGCACTCTACATCAGGGTGTTCAAATTATAAAGTTTGCAAGAACTGTTATTCTGATGAACACGTCAGTTGAATCTCTTGTTCACGGATAGTTGGAAAAACTTTATTTCTCAAAACAGAAGTACTTTATAATTTACAACTTACTTACTATTACTAACGATGACTAACTTAAAACTAACTAAGGCTAAGACAGCCTTCTAACCCTACGACTAGACCTACTCTCGGCTAACACCGGAATGCGGGAAGCAGGGATTCTGGGGTATATGTAGTATTTACAAACAAAGAAGGGTCGTACCATTGCTGGTGAAGGGTCGGTCGGTTAAGGGTCGGCATGCCGCCAAAGGGATGCAGGTAGAGTGCAGCCGACAAAGGGATGCAGCTAGAGTGCAGCCGACAAAGGGATGCAGGTAGAGTGCAACCGACAAAGGGATGCAGGTAGAGTGCAGCCGACAAAGGGATCCAGACGGGTGCATGTTGTAAATCTAGGGGTTGAGTGTCTTCAATTGTCGAAAATGAATCTTGCTCGCCATCATATTGCTTAAATTGCAAAGCTCCCCACCCCCCACTCGGTCGTGACTGTCCCACTTGGTTGGCCGAAAAAGAAATAAAGGCAATACAGGCAAATGAAAATAAATCACTAGCTGAAGCTAGAAAAATTTCAAAATGAGAACAGCTCCTTGTTTCTCTAAATCATTCGCTCAAATAGTTTTTTTAAAAAAATGACATGTATAATAAGTCTTCTGAGAACCACAAAAGTGGAACTAATTTTAAATCTATATCTGTCCAAACGGACGATTCCCCTTTCGAGTCCTCCTGGACTCTCCCCCCCCCCTCCAACACCCGCGCCAGCTCCCGGCGCCCCCCACAACGTCCCTCTTCCTGTCCCCTACCCCCTCCCTGCCCACCGCTACCCCTACCGGCTCCCCTCCTTGCGGCAGGTATGTCCCCCCACCACTTCTCTCTACTCTCCCCTCCCCTATTATTACTTACAAACCTGAATGCCACCCCCGGCAGACCGGTGCGGAACCCTCTGTACCTGCCAAAAATGCACCACCCCCCACCCCGCCTGAGGACGGGTGTCACTGGCCTCAGGCAGGCGACGGAAGAAAGCTGACAATCTAAATCCTCAGAAAATACGCAGCAGATCATCCTCTCACAATAGAGATAAGAGCAAGGAATAGGTTCAGAGGCTCTGAATACTATCTTTTATACAAAAACATGCTTAAGATTACCACTAATAAAACCTTCAATAACTTCAGACGCCTATTTAAATGTCCCAGCACTGAACCGTACTATTTATATAAATACAGAGTGAATATGGCACTAGTTATCTTTTACAAATATTATATTTACTTTGTACAGGACTATTTAGTACAATTTAAATATCTGACATTTACAATCTCACAAAAAATAAAGCAAAATAATTTTTCCGTTATAAAATATATTTTATTTAGAAAAATTATTAGAAAATATAATAATTATTACTTTTTATTAAAATTAAAACATTCCTCTCTTTACGCTGGAACAGTACTATTAAATAATGTTTATCAGTTTATACTACAAGACAAGCATACTATTTGATTACAAGCCTATGACCATATTGTAGTGGAACTGTAATGGCATAAGATCAAGATGTAATGACCTGAAACTCCTGATACAAGAGCATGATCCCATCTGTCTAGCGCTCCAGGAGACCCGGCTACGAAACGACGACAGATTCTCGTTGAGAGGCTTCGACATTTACCTGCGACGACGGATCTGGAGGGGCGCACGCTCACGGAGGGGTTATGAATGCTATTATTTCTTCGGTTCTCTCCGATCCTATACCACTTAATACAAATTTACAGGCAGTAGCTACTAGAGTACATTTAAAAATTTCATTCTCCCTCCTTAACCTGTACCAGCACCTATTTTACTAGTGGCCGATGTAAACGCTCACAACCGAATCTAGGGTTCACAAACTACTAATACGAGAGGAAATATTGTAGAAGAAACCCTCGACCTTAGCCACTTATTACTTTTAAATTCAGGACAAGCAACGTACCTCAGCTCATCATATGGTACTTATTCGGCTATTGATATCACTGCAATATCTCCACCACTTTTCACGCAAACTGAATGGCTACCTTTAGACGAACTGCACGGAAGTGATCATTTCCCTATAATAATCTCTTTTATGCAAATTTCTAAGCTAAATAAAAAGAAAAAAACCTGGATTATGAAAAAAGCTGACTGGAAAAAATTTACTGAACTTGCAGAACGACCACATCAAACACCTGAAAATATGGACGTAAACACTGCTAACACTTCAATAACAGAAGTCATTTTGAGAGCAGCTACTGAGAGCATACCTCTAAGTTCAGAAGAGTATAGACGGCCACCCGTTCCATGGTTTAATGAGGAATGTAAAATAGCCAGACAGAAGCGTAGGAAAGCTCTGAATAAATTTAAAAATAATATGACCCCTGAAAATTTAACAGAGTTTAAGCGGCAACGTGCAAGATGCCGCCGACTTTTCAATCATGCAAGAACCGAGTCTTGGAAAAACTTTACATCTTCATTGAATAAGGATACACCAGCTAGAACAGTATGGAATGCTATCAGAAATATTGAAGGTAAGCATAGACCGAACCCCTATACGATAGTCTGTGACGGGCGACTTATCAAAGACCCTACGAGAGTAGCGGATGAATTCGGATCGCACTATTCTAGAGTGTTCAATTCTGAATATGACGAAGAATTCTCGAACTATATACAGGAATGTGAAATGCACCCCGTAGACTTCACAAGCAGTAACGATGAATACTACAATACTCCTTTCACCGACTGGGAGCTGGAAAACACACTTAAATCTCTTAGAGGATCGTCCCCCGGACCAGACATGGTTCATTACTTAATGATAAAAAACTTGCCCCCTGATACACGAAAATGGCTCCTAAAGTTCTATAACTATTGCTGGGAACGGGGACAGTTTCCAGAAGCCTGGAGATTAGCAGAACTCATCCCACTGCCAAAGCCCGGAAAAGACAAGCGAAGAACAATTAATTACAGACCTATTTCTCTAACCAGCTGCCTCTGTAAGATTCTTGAAAGATTGGTCAATAAAAGATTAATGTGGGTTTTAGAAAACAATGATATGGTTTCTAAAATCCAAAGCGGATTTCGTAAAGGTCGATCAACAATTGATCATCTCTTGCAGTTGGAAGCCGAGCTACAATATACCTTTATAAATAAAGAAGAAGGATTCGGTGTATTTTTTTATGCAAAATCGGCATATGGTATGGAATCTTGAAAAAATTGCATGAAATGGGTTTCAGAGGTTCCCTCCCTACTTTTGTGGAAAATTTTCTAACAGGCCGAAGGTTTCAAGTGCGTGCAGGGAATGTGACATCCAAGATTTACGAGCAACTAAACGGACTGCCACAAGGCAGTGTCCTGAGTACTTCACTATTTGCCATCGCGACAAGAGGCTTTTCACAGAGTCTACCAAGAGGCGTTAAAATATTTCAATACGTATACGACCTAGCTATATTTTGCCGAAACCATGACCGAGTGTTAATTAAACAAAAACTGCAAGAAGCAATTAATAGAATTTCAGGAATAGCAAAAACAACTGGTATGAATTATTATTCTCCCCCGAAAAAACCAAATATGTCCATGTTCACGTAGGCTTCGTCGGTCGTCAGATGTATTTACCATTTCATCTTCCGGGTTGGACCGAGTCAAATTGTTCTTATTTGCCGAGCTTTCGCACATCATGTGATGGCTTCTTCAGGGCTGAAAAGAGAATGAGAGTTGTAAAGAGAGATTTTTAAAAATCCAGATGGTATATAT
>KZ806949.1:16432-39789 GCA_000696205.2 Oncopeltus fasciatus
TTACATAAAATAAATTTACTTAAAGTACTGAGTGGAACAAGGTGGGGAGCAGACCGCCGTACAATGCTTCAAGTTTACAAAGCGATGATCTGCTCTAAGTTGGATTATGGAGCATTTATCTATGGATCAGCAAGAACTACAACTCTATGCAGTCTAGACACAGTACACCATACAGGCATTAGAATTTCTACAGGTGCATTTCGTACAAGCCCTGTACTGAGTTTGTGTGTTGAAACAGGTATCCCTCCTCTACTATTCAGACGCCATATGCTTGCAGTAAATTACATCTCGAGAATATTTATGAATCCCAATAATCCTGCCTTCAACTAAATTTTCAAACCTAAATATAGAAACGAATTCCTTGAGAAAAGATCAGCCACTTTACCTCTATCTCTCCGATATCATGAAGCTACCGAAACACTCAAAAGAATGAAACCAGAAACTCTAGAAACACAAGTACCACCCAGGAAAAAGATTAAACCCCATGTTATAACAACTTTGGCGAATGTTAAGAAAAACCCTTCCGAATTCAAACATTATCAGACAGAATTCGAAAACATAGTCAAAACCCTTCCAGACCATACGCTAATTTATACTGATGGATCCAAAAATGAATTCTCAACCGGTTACTCTGTTGTTTCTGCTAACACAACATACAAATATAGACTTCACCAACTATGTAGTATATACACAGGAGAATTATGGGCTATTGCTGCGGGACTGTAAAATTGTCTGTCCACAAATAAAAACCTTATTGTTATTGCCACCGACTCACTTAGTGCAATACAAGGCCTGGAAGATATTTACTCCACTCACCCCTGGTCATACGCATCCAGGAATATATTGCTATGTTGAATGCTATTGGAAAATTTGTGCACCTTATTTGGGTACCAGGACATAGCGGTATAAAGAAATGAACTGGCTGATCAAGCCGCAAAGAGTGCCCTGAGTTTACAAATATCAGAAAGAATTTTCGTCACCCCCAGAGATATCGAAATTCCACTGTTGGAAAAAATATCAAAGGCCTGGCAGTCACTGTGGGATGAATCCCCACAAAGTAAACTCAAACTACTAAAGAAAACAGTCAAACCATGGAAGACGTTTGAACGTGAAAATCGAAAAGAAGAGGTAGCCATGATGGATAGCATGATGCGTCTATGAATAGGCCATAGCAGACTTACTCACGGTTTTCTAATTAGTAGAGATGAACCACCAACATGCACTGTCAAATGCAACTTTCAACATATATTTTCCGAATGTCGCTATTACACTGATCTTCTTAATAGATTCAATCTCACACACACTATATCCACAACACTCGGTAATAACGAAGAAAACATAAACAACGTAATCAAATTCTTGAAATACACATCCCTATATGATCACCTGTAACCGTGTCCCATTAGCTTGAATTTAGAATGCAAAATCAACTAATGACATGATTCGAGAGGTTCATTCTGGAATGGGGCCCCCTTGACACGTCTTGCGGGGCCGTGCTCGCTCCTTCACAAAAGCTGCCTGGAGGGTGTGGTCGGATTGGCACACCGAGCACATCCTCGTCCCAGGCTGTTCATTAAATCCCACATAATGGGCCTCAAATAGTTAGGGGAGCGGCCCGGTTTCGCGGGCGCGGGCCGTTGGGGGTTGCTGTGTCCGTGGGGCCTCTTGATTCTCTAGTAATGTATTTGCTGAAACTAATACACTAATAGTTATGTTCAATAACTTTCCAAAAATCAAAAAATAATGAAATTATGATTCACATACGTTTAATTTCTATAACAGGACTGTTTTAGTTATTTATTGAGGTTATTAGTAAAATTATGCTAATTTTCTAAATGAAGTAAAATTTTTTTCAAAATTCAAGAATAAAAATAATCCTGGACTATTACCTATCAGCTTAGCCATGGTTCCGTACTAAACAGAACACTTAAAAATATTTATCCTTGAATCAGTCATCATGTTTTGATCTTAGGCAATGAATTGAAAAGTGATTTATATATTGAGCTGTAGATTCATTTATAACTTTAATTTGCACAATACACAGATCAGTTTCATAAGTAAAAATAAAAATAAAATAATTTTGGCAGGGCTACAAGATGGAGGATAATTTCACAGCAATGTATATAAAGCAGGTGATCGCTGCATCGACTAGAATCACTTCACCCACACAAGTGAATTTATTCTGAATATGCAATTATAGAATGTAAGATGAGAGGTGGGTATTGGACAAGGGATTTTGGAAATAAACTTACTTTTACTTAATAATAGACAAAAAATTTTACTCACTCTAAGACCAGTTATGTTTTTAACGCATAATTACAAATCAGTTAACTAATTTCAATTGGTCAAGTTTTAATATTTTAAAGTCGTAAAACAAAATAATATATTAATAGTTGGTCCCTAAAACAAAATTTAAAATAATTTCAGAAAAAATATCGTTTTCCAATTATTCTAGATTCATGGAAAGAAATTGAAAATGAAATGGTTGTAATAATTAAACACAAATTAAAAGGTGACAGCAGTAAAAGCAAATTTACGCGTTATAGAACAAGGTAAATAAAAATTTGACAGCTAAAAAGAGATTGATTTGTCAAATACAACTAAGTTGGCATTTACAGGTGTATGTACAAGAATTATCTTACATACTTTTTTAATAAATTGGAGGAAACTTGTTTTAATTCTTCAATGAACGTGCATAAAATTACAATTAGTGAAACAAAGTGACAACACACGGGATTAGGAAGATCAGGTATTGTTGGTTAGATTAGTTATATGGCTTATTGATTAAAAATTAAACCAGAGTTATTTACTATCCTGCTCTTTAAGAATATAGTTGAAAAGGCTTATTAATTCGATGCCAGAAAACTCCTTGTTCTACAAAAAAAATACATTTGTTTAAAATTTTTTTGTTTGTATCTACCTTCCCCCCCCCCTCCAAAAAAGAAAGAAACATCTAATAATAATATCTACGGTCGAAAAACTCTCCATTAGAACTTTTTGATGCTTTTTAAAAATTTTTTATCTCATAAAATAAAATTTCTGATGGATAAAATGGTTGAACATAACCATTTTTTCCACTGAACCCTATAAACACAAACGCCTTTTATCTGAAACCGTTCACATTAACTTACAACACAATCCAGTTAACGACAAAACTGACGTAGAACAAATTTCTTCAACTCATTCAAACATTTTAAACATTCTGAAAAACCATTAGCCCTCCTACAAAATAAACCGTCAAACATTTTTCCTAGTTCCAAAAATTACTTATCCGCAAGAATACCCTTCCTTTCTTCTTTGTCCTTTTATTGCCCCTTTTGAAACACGCCGCTCTCCCTTTGTACCTACCGCCTCTTACCCCTCACCATTTTATCACCCACGTTGTCCTTCTCAAAAGATTTTTTCCGCTCAGTCATGAAAGTGTGAACTTAAGGACTGGATGACCCCTCACTCCTTAATGATAGGTAGGTGTGGTTAATTAATTTTTTAATAGTTTGTTTTCTGCATGTTGACATCTAACATCTAATATTAATATCTACGGTCGAAAAAACTCTCCATTAGAACTTTTTGTTGTTTTTTAAAAAATTTTTATCTCATAAAATAAAATTTGTTTGATATACTCTGCTATTCTTCCAAATTAATTCCCAATATGTATATGATCTGTCCACATTCCTTCCAACCTAAATCCCTGACACCCCAAATATCAACTCTTATATTGACTCCTTTCTTCGCAGTCTTTAATCCTTTAAAAGATTCTTATTTCTCACTGACTTAAGCCACCATCACACTCATCGCCTTTAGTCCTCAACACTGTCTGTGGTAGACACTGTCAGTGATGAAGGAACTATGCGAACATTCAGTGTCCTCTAGTTTCCTCATAAGCGAGTTAACTTTAAATGATTCCGACATTTTCCTTGGGANGAAAAAATTTGTTCTATGTCCATTCTGTCGTGGGGCAAAGAATGTATCCTTTAGGTATAATTAAAGATTCCAGCTGTTTTTAAGGTCAAATGAGTTTTTTTACGTCATAATGGTTTTGTTGGCTAAGAATTTGTCTCCTTCCATCCTTACAAATTCTTGCTACCGACATTTCACGAACTTAGGGAAAGGACGTCCACTCTTGTCTTCATGATAGGCAGGTTATGTCAATTACTGTTTTAATTTATTTAATTATTTTTTTAATAGGTTGTTGTCTGCATGTTTTTAAATTCTCTTACATAGCTTTCTACATTCATACTTTTGATATCACATTACATTATGGTAATTCTATATTATAATATTGTCAATTATTATTGTATTCTCATGACATTGTATTTCTACAGCCCTGAAGATGGCTTAAAGTCTAAGCCGAAACTTTGGCAGACAATCTTTTTAAAAAATACACTTTTGTTAAATTTGTATTTTTTTTATCTACCTTGACCAAACCCCAACTAAAATTATTTAATAATTATTCATTTATGTCTAATACTATGCTTCACTTCTCTTTATCTTTTAAGTTATTTTCGTAAGAGTATATTTTTTTAACATTATGAAATCTATATGTATAAATAAAATAATTAACGTTAATTTTCCATGTGGGTATTTATATTTGAAAATCCTCTCATTTATAGGTGTCTTTAGTGTATTAAGAGTACAATAATAAACCTTGTTTTTGTAATTTTTAAAATTGAACAAAACTTGTAACAGAGATTATATAAATCGATAGAATTTACCTCTTGCAAGAGGACTTGGATATTTTTTAATTACATAGCTTGTGTGCATGTATTTATGTATTATGTATTAATAATATATACTATTTTAATTGTTTTATTACTTGTAATAACTCCACATTTGTCCGAAAATAATTTATATATACACTGCCATCACTGACCTAACTCCATCTCCTCCATCTTATATGAGTATCTTGTCGGAAGAGAGCTAGACTTCCATGTGACCTTTTGTGAATAATTTTGTAACATAGATCTCCAAAATTTCATTGGACTTTGAATTATTCAGTGTGAAACATTAATTAGTTGTTGACATTACATGAGTATTTCGCTCTAAGCAAGAAGATCAACCTACCTTTTAGCTGGTATGAATTTTCACTTTTGTCTTTTCCACTACAATATTTGGTAGCATAAAATCGTAATAATTTTATTTATATATTAATTTCTTGATTGCTTGATATTATTTCTTTAACTTTATAAAGGTTTTTGAGCTTTTGTGATGTATATTTATTAAGTGTTAAATAAGTATTTTTATTTGTAGTTTTCGGACAACTCAGGTGAATGGATATTACTGGGAGTTATTTTTAATATTAATTCTAATTTTATTTCTATGTTTTAACCATTCCATGTTTTCTTGCCTTAAAATTAAGTTAAATCTAAGAAGCAACAATCGCCAATTTTATTTTATTAAAGCCAGTTACAATATAATTATATTTTTCTCTGCAGCCTTTATATCATGCATCATCCTTTATGCAACAAAAAATTAAAAGAATGAACATATTTGTTGTATTTACTCAGCATGGCTTTGATTAGAAATTATTTCTTCTAAACCTCTGAAAAATACTTTTGAATATTTATTTAATGTTTTATTATAGCTTCTATTTTAACAAAAATTATTGCTTCTGTCTGGCATAATATGTTTAAGAGATAATTATGAATTTTCAAGTTGGTAGTTACTGAAGGAAGTTTGCAGTTATTATCAACAGTACATATAATCAAACATGAGAAATCCAAGAGTCCTAAGTTAGTGCGTTAATGGAAATAATAGATACAAAGAAAGAATAGACATAAACCTAAGGAATTAAATAGGTATCTAGGCCATTGCCATTTAATGAATTCTTAAAGGAATTAAAAGCAAGAAAATTTAGAAGTAGTTAAACATTTTAATTTATATTGCATGAAGATAATATTTTGACATTAATTTATTAATGTGAATATATATGTCCGTTTGTGAAGCTGCTTAAACCCATATTATTTCCTCAGTATGAGTTATATAATATTTTGTTAAGGATTTTAATTTCACAATCCGAATATTTCTGGTCTCAATTTTTTATTTATTCTAATATATCATGAAATTTTTATTTTAATATTATGTACCAACAATGGTTTATAAAATAATTGTGACTGTTAAATTATTGAAATATATTCTACCTTAATAAATTAGTAGCTTATTTAAAGTTATAATTTTGCCTGATTGCCAAAATATTTTTCTGATCATTTATGATGAACATTAAATCAAATTTTTATCTGCATAATTGACAGACAATTTACATTACAGTTGCATTGTTTTACTATTAGCAGTTCAAGGTAACACATTCCTCCCGATCTTTCCATTTTGCTGTATAAATTCTTAAATAACAATAGCTATTTTATTTCAATGTGTTACATTGCTGATATTTAAATTTTTTGACTGCTATAACAATTAAGTGATTTTAATAGAACCTGAAGCCATGGGTAAACCCCCACTCTTATTTATCTGATTCAACATTTTACTAATTAACTATCATTTTATATTTTAATTCTACATATCTATTTTTGTTGCAAGTAATAAAGGATTTAATTGGACGGATTGTAAATCATAAGATTTTCATTCCCATTGTAGATGGAGCCCTATTAATAATGATTCAATTTTATGTGACATTTCAACAAGAACTTTCTCACTAGTGTGTTACACGCATAACTTAAAGACTATAATTTTTTATATCTAAGGATCGAAGAAAATATTGACTACTTCCAATATGTAATAATCTTATTTGCTACAGTTTTTAAAAATATTTGTAATCCCTAATATAAATGTTTTTTTTTTAAATAAATTTTTATTAAATAAATTTGTATTAAATAATTAATGTAGATGTAGTTCAAAGAATCTCCTTCATAAACTTAGTTCACACTAATAATTAATTGCATAGTGATATTTTATCCCTTTAATGAGTTTTGAGCATCTTAACACTTTGATTCATGAATAATAGAAGTTTTAATTTAACTCAAGTTCATTATGGTGAGAATTAGAGTACTTGACTTTTCCAAAAAAAATGTTTTCTATTCATCATATCTAGTTTATATTTCTCTTTCTACTGATGAGATTTTTATTGTCTTCCAGCCTATGAGTGGCAAACTTTATCCCTACTCCGATTAGTTTGATTCTGTCCATTTATGAAGGCAACTTTACTAACTTTATACAAATATTGCATGCAATGTTTCATTTTGAAAAGCTGAACTAAAAAACACACTCAAACCCTCCCCCCCCCCCCAAAAAAAAAAAAAAACAACATAAACAATACATGCTTTCTCCTACTTTCGTTTTTTTCTGTTTAACTAATAAGTAACAAATGGCTTGCTAACCCCTTGTTAATACTCCTAATGGTGCTAATAAAGGGCAAGAAATTAGTTCTTCATAACTTCAAAGAAATTCATTAGTTACAATAATTTCTTGTAACAACTAACACTATGTTATCTTGGTCATCAATAAATAATAAAATATTTATTGCTTCATATTAGTTTTAGGTATAAAGTACATGTGGGAAACATTAGACCTTGGTTTTCATAGTTTAGTCTTTCCTCTATATTTTGATGATAAGATGATAATTCCCTTCAATTTTAACTCTGAAAAAACATAACAATAAATAAGGCGGCTTTCCTCAATACCTTTCAGCATAGGGGGGCTCATAGTAGCCAGGATTGTATCTGAGGCTTTTAGCTGTATTGCTATGAATCACTTATCCCTCTATCATCCTGTCCATGGGGCTCCAAGAGCCCAACCCTCCATGGAGTGTGATATCCAAAGGAAGGATCACACATACGCCACTTAGGGTCACTCTACCCTCTCTAGTGAACAGTTTCTACCAAGAGAACTATTAATTACTCTTGAAATAATTACAAGTTGCTTTACTTATTGACTTTCACTTGCATATCTCTCAAGTTTAGTAGACTATAGTGCATTAATACTAATACTAAGACTTAAATTATTGTTTCTGAGTAATTTAAATTTATGTACATTCTTAAAAAAGTGTTCCTATTAGAAAAATGTTTGTATACCATAGAAGTTTTTGTGAAATAATCTTGACTCACTCATTCATAATAAACAAAGGTTTGACTTAAAAAATATTTCTCATTTCTACAGTGTCATTTATTGAATTACAAATGTATCAAAAGATTGTAAAATATTAACTGAAATAATTTTTTTTGTATATTTTTTGTTAATTAACCTTAAACAACACTATTTTTCATGATACAGCTCTAATTTAGTTATGTTTCCTAATGAATCTTGAGTTTCGGTTTGTTGCTGTAATAAATGAAGTTTATTTATTGAACAAGGTCAAATTAATATTGGATTATTGCCTTATCTTTTTGGCATTGCCTGTCCTACAGCGAATAGGATATTCTTCCACCAAAAAAAAAATGGTCAGAAGCAGAGGTGACAAGATATCTCTGTTTGCTTTAAGGGTTTAACACAGGTTTTAGATAATAGTCTCTTTAATTAAGAATTTGATAAATTTTCCGACTATGGTAAGGCTGGGCCCTCTGCTCAGTCTATATTCATTCTGCCACTCATATTCAGCATTCCTGGATTTAAAATCCCATCCATCAATAAAGATGAACTGTGAACCGTCTTAATAACTCATTATGGTTAACAGCCCTTGAACCCCACCAAAGGATTGAGGTGGTGACAAGATTAGTCATAGCCACAATGACATCAAAATTGCCACAATGCACAGGTGTCATGAAGACCTTTATTTTCCTCTCATAAAATTTCCATTTTATAATGGCCATCACTAAAAGTTGAACTAGAAATGATTTATTTGTCGTTTCTTCTTCCGGGTTGGACCGTGTCAAGTTGTTGATATTTGCTGAGCTTTCGCACATCATGTGATGGCTTCTTCAGGGCTGAAAAGAGAATGAAATGATTGAAATGAAAAAAAAAAAAAAAATGACTTGATCAAGCAATAAAACCAACTATCGAAAAAACCCTAGGCTTCCTACTAATGAATATCCAAATAGTACATAATGTATGGGGCTCTGTAGTAATACTTAGTTGCTGAGGAGAGCGATATTTCCCTTATTGACTAAGCTTTAAAATTTCCGAGTGAGGGACCTAATGAGATACCCAAATAAGATACATTGTGATGCAGGAACTTCCTGAAAAGTTAAAAAGACTCATGAAGCCTGATGCTTAACCAGAGAAATCCTCATACTGACATTAATGGCCATCAGGCTACCACGCCTTAAAAAAAAAAAAAAAAAAAAAAAAAAAAAGACTGTCTTTCTGGTGAGACAATTGAGAGCATGATAGAGAGATTAAGATAGGATTTTTAACTGTTCTTTTACAAAAGTTTCAGATTTCAGAGGAAAATTTATAGGCTATAAATTTAGTGTTAAGATGAATTTCATCGTTTATTTCTGTTTGAGAGAGTCATAAATTTTTTTTACAGCCTTTTTATTATATGTAAATTATAATATTGTAGTTTAGTGTGTAGAACAGATATTTTTTTTATTTTTATGATTGTGTATTTTATTTAAGGACCCAAATAAAACATTTGACATAAATTAAAAATATAAGGAGGGATTGGTAAGGGATTCTGTCCCTCATAAAGTTCAGCCGTCAACCAACTCTCTCCAAAACAATAAGAAATAAATAAATATAAATTTAGAGCTGCATTTTCATGAAGAAAGATTTATTTAGTATTTTTTAATACACTTTTTTAAATTTAAAAAAAAAGTGTATTAAAAAAAATTATCTGCCGACATTTCAGCTTACATTGTAAACCATCTTCAGGGCTATCATGATGACGAGAGGGGATGTCCTGTCCCTAAGTTCAGATGTCAGTTAGTTTTCTTTTGTGAGCAGTGAGCTTCATGATTTTAGAAACAATGATTAACGAGGAGAAGATAGTCAGAAATTCAGTCTTGAAGCTGAACAATTAAAACTAATGTGTAACCTAAAAATTTTTTTTAAGCCAATGTTTTAGCATAAATTTCAAGCCTTCATCGGGGCATGGGGAGAAAGTTAGTTTTAAATTGTTCAACTAAGACCGTATTTCTGAGTATCTTCTCATAAAACTCGATAGTGAACAAATATGGTATACCTCCTAAAGTGAATGTGTTTATTTGTTTTTTTATTAATATAAATGATAACTAAAGTGAAAATGCTTAGTGAAGTTGATTGAGAGTTTTTAAAATGATTCTAAGGGGATGCTATTAAAGATTGTTTCATAAATGCTACATATTAAATAAATAAAATTTTATAAAATGTGTATGATCTTTAATATTCTTGTTTAGTACACATAATTTATTTTACTTTCTTTACTTTATCTAGAACCAGCACTAAGTGAATAGAGCAATCTGTCTTAAAATTTGTCAAGTTTCCTACTATTTTATGTCTTAAAGTATTCTGCATCCAAAAATGGCATTTTTGTTCCAATCTTGCCTGAAAGAGTTCTCCTGCATTATCTTGATGACTTCCTGACATCCGTTTGGTTTCGTCTTCGCAGATGAGTTAGATGGCCTGCCTCCTGTTCCTCCTGTAGAGCGACTGCAGAGGCTTGGGATCTAGTGTTCGTCTGCGGTTGGCAGCACTGTGAGTCCTCAACGTTACTCTCTCCCCTGTGGAACTTTTTCGGGGAAAACAAAGGAGCAGACTGTGTCCAATTTGTGGCATGGACCGAGATGCTATTTGGGGATCTTAGGAGCTCTGAGTGTAATGTCTTAAAAAAAGTAGAAGACGGGACTGCAATAAAACCGACTGACAGGCCCAAGAAAGAGTGAATTTCTCCTTCTTTGAGGATGGGAATTGATTGGCCTTGAATCGTAAACTTGGTCTCTCTCAGACCTGATCTTCTGTCTCCCTCTGATTCGGCCGATCTTCGGAAAGATGCAATTGTTTTGCATTTTTGAAGATTTTCTTGCTACCTAAGACGTCCAATTTCTTCGACTACCAGGTCGAGATTTTCTTGTAACTCCACTAGAGAGGTAGTACCAATGGTCAGATCGTCGGACAGACTAAGCATGAAGACACACTTGTTGGAGGATCTCTTAAGAGTCAAAATGTTCCAGAATGTGATTGATCACAAGATTGATGAGAATCTCACTGATAGGGTCATCTTGAATGTCCCCTTCTCTATTGATACCAGAGGACCATCTTCTCCTGTGCACCTCACCCGTATCTTGTGCCAGCATAAATATCCTTTAATAGGTCCCCAAGGTGGGAGTCCCTGTGCCATGTAGCCAGAGAGTTTCGAACATAGCCTCGTGTAGAATTGACCTGATGGTGTCGATAAATCCAGCCTAGTGATGAAGATTTCACCTCCAGATGAAAATGTTACATGTTAAAAGTGTTGATCGATTACAAAATTTTCCGTTGGATATGAATTTTTAAATCTTCGAAGTCTTTCCAGGACCTCCTCGAGACTGAAATGGTGAAGGTCAATATCTGAGTCAAGTGAGGTCAATTAAACAGGAAGAGTCCCAAGGTTGACTGAAAGAATTATCTTACAGTTTTTGAATGACTTCTTAGGGTAGGCAGAGGAATTTTGATAAGAGGCCATCAGATCTTTTTGGTATGGGCTTCCTCTCATTTGATGTTTCTGAGTATTTTTCTGCGTGTATTGTTTGTTCATCTCTTCTATTATGATTATCGTCTCTCCTATTCCTGGTTCTCGGTGGGTAATAGTTGCTCTGAAAACTTCTAGACGTGGTCCAAGGAAGTGCATGGCTTTTGTGTGGTTTTGGGGAGCCGTTCCATTGCAATAGAATTCCCCACAGTTACTACACGTGTGATGTATCCCCAGTATTTCTCTGATGGGGGCTGAATTTCTTGTCAAACACATTTGATGTCAAAGTTGTTTTCTAGCTTTTCTGTCCAATTCCTGTTGTATTAATTTCTTCCAAAAAGACTAAATGATTTTCATGAAATTTAAGGCTTAAAGTTTTTAAAGATTAGCTTAATGTCTACCTATAAATAAGATGCGTGCAAGGCAAATTTTGTTGACTTATTATGATACAATGAGTTTGTCAAGAAGCCATTTTTCTGGTAAACTTAATTTTAACTTTAATATAATGGGTGCAAGGCATATTTTGTTAGTGACCCCTTATTTAGCATAGGAGTGAATTTTCATTTTAAATTTGTTGCAGTTTGGGAATTTAAAAAAAAAAACTGTATTGCATGATTTGTTCATTTATGTAATTTATTCTGTAACCTACATTTCAAGAGTTATGTCAAATTTTGTTGATGAATGTATTAGAAGTATTTTTTAAAATTATTTGAGGTCCCTCCATAGAATTGTATTAGTGACCTTTCATGACAGAGGGTATGTCAAGGAGCAATTTTTATTCATAAATGTTTTACAGGATTAGTATTTTTTTTTTCTTTCAAATATTCAATGGCTTACTATGAGAAGGACTTTTATGGAGTAAGGACATAATGCAAGGGGTGTGTCATGGAAAGAAATTTGTTGCCTGTTTGATATTTTCAAATATTTTATTACATAGTTGGGTGCAATTTGAAATTAATATTTAACAACACAAAAAGTCCCTCAAAAAATAATTTCATTAAGAAATGTGGTGAATGTTTAGTAATTTCGATCAATTGTAACTCAGAGGAAAATTTACAATCCTCGGTAATTTTTTTTATATAATGTTCAATATTTATATATTTAATAAAGTTATGAAGAAATTCATATTAAAATAGATTTTTAATTATGTAAGAAAATTAGCATTATTGGAATAATAGGCAATATTTTTACATTTAATTTTGTAACTTTATCCCTTTATTAAGTGATTTTCTTTTTAATAATTAAAAGTAAAGTAAGAGTATAAGAATGTTTAAAATAAAGGGTCGGGACTATTGACTATATAATTAGCTTTGCAATGAATGTAGTATGTGATGGTTTTAAAAATTAATTTTTATTTATTTATTTTCAACTAGTGGGTCTTTGCACAAGTAATGCCTAAATCATATAAACTCTTGAGAGAAATATATTTAAATAATGGAAAATTAGCTTAATTTATAAACAAAAGCATTTTCTTTAAAAAGTGTCACATTCCTTTTCCTTCTAATAGTCATTATCCAGCTTAACATGATTTAATTTAAATACCAGTGGAGCAGATGGGATTATAGCCGCTTGTTTCTATATAAATAACTTTTATTTGGGGAAAACTCTGATATCTGGGATAATAATGCTTCCCAATTTCTTGAAGAACATATTATTTAAAGCTCATGCTGGTTCTGGAACAGTAATTTCTGATTTCCCATCCAATCTTGATGCTCTTCTGGGAGTTTCTAAAGTTAATCTAGTAGTTACTGGGGTGAATTTAATAATAACTTGTGTGCAATTACTATTTTAAGTACAACTGTGTTGGATTGGAATATACTTTGTATGTTCAATATTTACTCCATTTTCACTGAGGATGTTTTATGATTCCCCATAAGTTCGGAATTTGATTACAAATAATTATGCTGGTTTTTATGATTTGTCGCGGTGATATTTTTTGTTAAATATGTGCTAATTGAAGGAGGAAGAGTTTAACATCCCGCGACAGAAAAGGTATCACTGGCACACTCTGAGCGAATTCAGAAAGCGAGGCTTCCTTCTCTTCTCCTTGATCAGATATTTCATTAAAGCGTTTTTAATTTTTTTTTTTTTTGTTATTAAAACATATCCCTTCCAATATTGTTAACGAGTTTGAAGGTTCCATTGTGTACCTGAGATAAAGCTAATGCCAATTTCGTCAGTTTTCTGAGGTCCTTTCATGGCGGCCCGGTTTGCGCTTGCTTCCCGACATCCCGACATCCTTGGTAACCTCCGGCACGGGCCCACCTTACTACTATTGAACTAATCGCATCTTACAGGGTTACCTCTCTTTCAATCAATTAGCGACAAATGTAGCCACTATATTCCAAATACTTCGCCTTGCGCGAGCTTTCCATTTCAAAGTTTGCCCAGGGCGGGACTTGAACCCGCAGATACAGGAAAGATTGACTTTATGAATACTGCAACGCTTTCCAAATTTTGTCTTGCCATTGGATTCTCGGATATGTATGAGAGGATCTTGAAAACATGACTTTTTCATACTTCTCCCTTCTTGGTACCTTCCCTTTTCGGCAAAATATGACTGGCGTTTGTGAATTCTGAATACCTATTAATAAAACGGTAAAAAGAACGGTTTAATTTGTTAAAATAACTAATGCTAGTGCACATCACTTTATATGTTAGGTATTATTCTAACGTGCAGATAAACAAGGAAACTATATAACCTCTTGCCCCCTCCCCCCCCACCATACAAAAAGAGAATATATCCTCGTAATATCGACTTGGACTAAAGTATTTGTTCAAAATTATTTGTCCAAAATCCTCAATAACCCACAATCTCTGTTTAAAAAGGTTAACAATATATATGTATGTCAATCTCCATTTTGTGAGTACAGAAGTGACAGTCATTTTAATAACCCTCTGATTAGGTTACCTGTGTTAATTTAAATGTTCATTGCTTCATAATTTTCTTGAAAAAACTAAACGAGTATGTAGTTTTATTTTAACATGTATTCTAAGCTATATTTCTTACCTCTTCAAAAATTAATTTTGTTTTTTTTAACCCAGAGCTTTTCATTATGATAAAAAAAGAATGTTATATTTAGGCTTCTTAGACGAAGAGAAATCATGGCAGCTAGTAGAATTAATCTGAGAAACCTTATAATAACTTCTGAAAACTCGTTACCCTTAAATAAATAAGTGTTCCGTATTTTTTACTCTTAATAAAAAAGGTGATTATTTATTAGTACAGTCGTACTTATGTAGTATGGCATCTGCATAGCCGGTGACGCTATCTTTGGGAACTAGGAGAAAACTGGCTGTGATGGTAGCGCTACCTGGGTTCCATCAATTATTATTTTGACGCGATAGTTGTGTTCCTGCATTAATATACTCGCATCGTTACTTCTCCATCTATTCGTCGACATTCACAGAAAGAAAATGAAACAAAGAATCTGTCGGCAGATAAGACAGACTTCTTCCAACCTAAGTAGACGATGAGACTAAGGCATTGAATATGTTAAGTTCTCGGTAGCCATTGAGGGGTATCCATGGTGACTAGTGCAGTGTCACCACCCCAATTCATACTTACCTGGCGTGGGGGTTACCGTGATCATAAAGGCGGTTCCCCCAGGGCGAGGCCCTTCCATTGCACTTCGGTTGGGTTGACCCCTGCGAATATCCCAAATGTGGATATCTCGGGCGCGTAATTTTTGGTAGTCGGGACTGCGTTCGCGCTGTCCCGGATCTTTCTTCTGAATCTTCTGATTGAACATGTCGGAGCCAGACCCTCACATTTATCAGATGCAATTAGCTCCATTGAATACTTGGTTACGAATTTTATGAGGCTTGGAGGAAAGATAACGTTCGAGTTTAGCATTTATGTTGCGACCCCACTTCTTTTCAGTCACAAATAAAACGGATTTTCCTTGTTCTTATTGAAATGTACTTCTGATAAAAGATTACTGACTAAATTGATTTGAAAATCAAGGCCACCTCCCAATTTAATTTTTAAGAGCATTCCTTATTTTTTTCGAAATATTAAACATAAACTATGTCTGCATAAACATTTGAAAATTGAAATATATATATAATACACGTATTACCCCTCATAAAAAATATCGTCAGGGTTTTGTCTAAAGTGTAAAACAAATGTGAATAAAAAAGAGAAAAGGCTACACTGGCTGAAATTGATACACCCAAGAAAAAATGTTTCAACCTTAATTTTAATCCCATAGTTATTAAAAGAAATTAAAACACTATTTATTTTTATTAACTTATAATCACTTTATTATTATAAATAACAACAGAAATAGAAATTAAGTACTTACACAAAAATTATGTGTTAAATTATAAAATTTACTTAAAAGTTACATCAAAATGAAAATGATACACCTCTTATCACTTACATACATACTATGTATTTAAACCTTTTCTTCACATCCTAGTATCTTGTTGGTAAACCTTTACTTCTAATTACTTCCGTAAGCCGATTTGGGATGGATTCAACCAATTTTTTTGTGTAATCCGGAGAGATTTTACCCCATTCTTCTAGTAATGCTTTCTTTAAGTCATCCTTGTTGGAAATTTTGTGATTCCTTATTTCTGTTTCTAGTTTAGACCAGAGGTTCTCAATCACATTGAGATCAGGTGATTGTGGTGGGGTTATCAAGACTTTTGGACAGTTGAATGTCAACCATTCCTTCACTAAATGCGCCGTATGTTTCGGATCGTTATCCTGATAAAAAATAAAATTGTCTTTTATGTTCAATTTTTCTACACTTTCTCTTAAATTTGTCCTTAATATGTCAATATATGAATGTTTATTCATTATACCGTCAATGAAATGTAAGCTGCCAGTTCCAGCAGCTGACATACAGCCCCAAACCATTACCCCACCACCTCCATGTTTAACAGTGGGCTGAAGATTTTTTTTTTTCAGTTCTTCTCCTGCCTTCCTCCACACATAGCATCGTCCATCTGATCCAAATATGTTAAACTTCGATTCGTCAGTAAACAAGACCCTGTTCCAGAATGTAGTATTCTTTTTTGAATGCTCTTCGGCAAATTCAACGCGTATTTTTTGATTTTTTTTGCTAATGAAAGGTTTTTTTCTTGCAACCCTCCCGTGAAATTTATATTTTCTCAGCACGATCCTGACAGTTTCTGGATTCACTGTTTTATTTAAATATTTTTGTATTTCGGAAGTTAGTTTCGGGGCACTAATTCTGGGATTTTTCTTCACTTGATTAACAATCCACCTCTCATCAGCAATTGTAAAAATTTTTTTTGGACTTACTCGAATTTTTTTCTGAACCGTTTTGTTTTTCCTGAATCTTTCTATGATATGCTGAATCGTAGAATGACTTTTCTTGACCATTTCAGCTATTTGCCTGATCGACTTCCCATCCTTATGGTGATTAATAATCAGTTGGCGCTCTTTTACAGTTGAGTGAGCTCCCATTGTGAAATTTTAGACTTAACAGAATGAAATCTGAATCAAAACTAAAAGGATTATTCCTTCCGAGTATACAAATATCAATGTTAATGAATAGATGAGTCAAAGGTCAGATTAAAAGGTAAACAGTAGGGTGTATCATTTTCATTTTGATGTAACTTTGAACTAAATGTTATAATTTAATCGGTAATTTTTGTTAAGTATTTAATTTTTATTTCTCTAGTTATTTATAACAATAAAGTGTTTGTAAGTTAATAAAAATAACTAGTGATTTAATTTTTTTTAATAATTAGGGGAATAAAACTAAGGTTGAAACATTTTTGCTTGGGTGTATCAATTTCACTTTGAGCCACTGTATGTGCTTATTTCAGAACATTCAAATTAATTGGTTACAAATGTGAAATTTTTGGCTTTGGTTGTGTTAAGCCTTTATTATCAGGCCTGAAATCAAGTACCGAATGTTGAATGTGTGATAGTAGAAGTCTCTATGTGACCATAGTCAGGAATCTTATGAAATTATTAATTAAAGACACTATTTTCCAGAACCTGTCTTAAACCCTTCAATCAGATATGCGATTTAGGCCTCCCACTCTTTATATGATATATTGAACAAACATATAGCTTATAGATATTACGAGGGTTGTAGAAAGGGAAACAAGTGTAGAAGACAATGATTCTTTGCACGATCGGGGGCTCGAGAACCCTGCATCGAACAGACCATAGTGTGTGAACTAGGGCACCACGAAAACATCGTGTAGAGTAGGTGGCACCACGTCCTGAACCTACTAATCGTCTAGCATTCCATCAGCCTCCCATGGTAGGACATGGTGACAAATCTTCTCATGTACTTGTCATTCTCTTTATCCTGAGTTTCTTTTTTTAAGTGCCTTGATTTTATCACACTTACTGTTACTTATCATGTTAACTTTCGTGGAAAATGTCAGAAGAATCCTTCAATGAAAAGCATAGTATCACTCTAAATGACTTCCAGTCAACCGAGGGTAAGACTACTGAGTCTTTTGAAAGTGTTGATTCCTCATGGGAAAGTTCAGTGCGGGAAAGACGGAAGGATCGGATTGCGTCTAGCTTTTGCCAAGGAGCGAGGTGCGATGGGTTCGGGCTGCTCGGGTATCAGTATAGTGCTGGACTCCTTCCAATGACAGGATCATTCTGTAGCGTAGACAGATATTCAATGCTAATGATAGGAACCAACCTACCTTTGGGGTCCGCAGTCCTCCACTGACGGTAGGTGATACACAGTGTTGGACTCCTTCCAATCACTTGGGATCCTCTTGGAACGAAGACATATATTTAGTGCAAACGACAAGAACTTGTCTTTGGGGTCCGCAGTCCTCCACTGACGGTAGGTGATTCCGTTCGGTCCCAGGGAAGAATTTTCAAATCTGCGGAGTCTCGCCAGGACCTCCTCGGGACTGAAGTGTGACAGGTCGATCTCTGCTTCGGCTGCCCGCAGATCCGCTAGGCAGGAGGCGTCCCAGTCCTTCCCGAGGCAGGCCTCCTGCAGCTTCTCGATGACTTCCGGGGATGAGTCCGTCCGCTGGATTTCGCCATCACAGATGAGACGGACGGCCGCCTCCTGTTCCTTCTGTAGAGGGACTGCAGTTGTTTGGGATTTGCGGTGGCGCTCGCCTGTCGAACGCGATGCTGCTGTTCCTCGACGTTCCTCGCTCTCTCGTGGAGTTTCTGTTTTATCCTTTCCACGGCCGAGTCCACGATTTCCGTGAAAGTGGCCCACATCTCCGGCGAGTATTCTTTTCTTGAGAGACTTCGTTGACCGGCCTCGAAGGAGCTGAGGAGACCGGCTTCTTCTTCTTCGTCTTGTGGATGGAAGAAAATAAATTCTGAGAACAATTCAAAGTAGTGACGCGGTAGAGAACACTTGTATTCAAAGTAGAGAACAATTCCTTAAAGTCGAAGCGATCACATGTGTTGTGTTGATAAAACCGGAGTTTTACATCCCCCACCCTTGGGGAGAGGCACTAATTTGGAGATGTGAAACATATTTGACTCCTTCTTCCCGTGTCCTGTATACAGCTCAAAGATGGAGCTTGATATTTTCTTGATTATCTTCAAAGGTCCAATTCTTATTTCCTCCAATTTGTTCCTATTCATCTTTGAAGCATGGTCCACATAAACAAAATCCCCTTCTTTGAAATCGTGATGTTTTCTTTTTTTGTCGATCAATTGTTTGTTATAAGTATGATTTTTAACTGTGTTTTCATAAGCTATTTCCCGATCTTGTAAAAGATTTGTTTTTGGTTCAAGAGATGTTGGAGTTATAGGGCTGGTTTTTCCAAACAATAAATATTCTGGGCTAAAGGAAGTCACAGAATGATCGGTGGAATTGTATTCCTGAACACATTCATCCGCTACCTTCGACCATGCTCTTCTCTGAGTTTCATTTATTTTGCAGCGGATTCTGTTTACTAGTGTCTGATTTAATCTTTCGTTCAATCCATTCGATGCAGGGTTATTAACAGAAGTGAATATAAGGTTGATCTTCTCTTTTTTCAGAAAATTTTTAAATTCTGCAGAATTAGTGCCTGAGTATTGGTCCGTGAGGAGTGTCTGAATCGCATGCTTGTCCTGTACCTTCTTGAGTAATTTCACAAAATCATTTGCTGTTTGGTTTTTGGAAGTAGAGATAAACGCGTATCTTGTAAAATGATCTACTAACAAATGAAGGTACCGTTTTGATGAACGGTTTCCTGCAAACCCCCCTATCGTGTCGAGGGAAACAATTTCAAAAGGTGCTCTTGCTGGTCCAAGTTTTGATAAGAACCCATAAGTACAGGGTGTTCGGCTCTTATTTTTTATACAAATTTCGCAATTTTGGCAGTAAATTTTCACTCTCGAATCTAAATTTCGAGTGTAATAGAATTTACGAAACTTATTTATTACATGACGTGACCCTATGTGTCAATATTCTTTATGTATTTTCGCAATTAAAACATCCGCGAGTTCCTGAAGATATTACTATTCTTTTATTCGTATCACTTATTTTGTAAAAAAAATTATACCTTCTCTTTTTATTTCTCTGAATTTCTCAATTTCAGCCGCATGTTGAGTTTGGTCACGAATGATATCTGATATGCTGAAAAAATTCACTGTTTTTATTAATTCCTCCGAATTATCAGATTCTTCGAGGACTGGGTTTCTAGATAATGAATCTGCTTCCATATTTCTCTTTCCGGGGCGATAAGTGACCCGAAAATTAAATTGTGAAAGGAATAGTAGTATATCACCCAACTCTTCATCAGATCTTGTATTGATCTTCAGATTTTCAAGCGGTTTGTGGTCCGAATCAGAATTTTATTGCTTCTTTCATTGCTAGGCATTCTAAGTAAATAACTTTCTTTTTTCTCTGATAATCCTTCAGTTTTTTTTAAAAAATAAGCTACGGGCTTCATTGTGCCGTCTTCTCGAAGCTGCTTAAGTACTGCTCCAACGCTCTCTCCACTTGCATCAGTTTCAATGCTATTCAATTATTTCGAGATTTGGATCGAAAATTGGTTGGGAACAGAGATGTTTTTTTACTTCCTCAAATTTCCTCTGGCATTGATCTGTCCATTTAAGGTCTGTATTTTTCCTCAAAAGATTGTGAAGTGGCTCTAACAGTGTAGAACTATTCGGTGTATATTTGTGGTAGAAGTTTACTTTTCCTAGAAACTGGCGAACATTTTTCTTTGTCTTAGGAATAGGAAAATTTTGTATGGCCGTCAAGTTATCTCCCCCAAGTGGACGGACTGTATTTTCTGAGAGAATTTGTCCTAGATATTTAACTTCATTTTTAGCGAAATTACACTTTGTGATTTTTAACCGAAAGCCTTCTATGCAAATTGCCTCCAATAGTTCATGCAAGTGTATATGATCTGTGAATGTTTTAGAAAAAATTAATATGTCGTCCCTATGACAAACAGAAAAGTCTTTCAAGTTATTTCGTCTTAAAATAGAGTTTAAAACCCGTTGAAAAATTTGGGGGGAGGTTTTTAATCCAAACGGGAGGCATTTCCATTGCCAGTGCCCGTCTTGAGTCACGAATGCAGTTTTATAGCGATCTTTTACTCTAATAGGTATTGAACAGAAGGCTGAATTTATGTCCAATGCTGTGAACCACCGACAACCTCTTGTTTTTGTAATCAGTTCTTCAATCAGTGGAAAAGGTTGTGGTTCAGGCACTACTAAACGGTTCAACTCACCGAAATAGATACATAATCTATTATTTTTGTTTTCTTCTCGTTTGTATGCCAGCGTTACTGGAGAAGCAAAAGGTGAAATAGATTCTTCTATTAAATCTGCATTCAGTAACTGAGATATCTGACTTTCGATTTCCTGTTGGTCTGAAATGCTGCAACGATATGGCTTTCTTGAAACAAACTTATGTTCAAACAGTTGTAAGTGGGCCTCGTGATCATTTACTCGTCCCACATCAAATTTATCTTTTGCAAAGATAAAATTGAACTTGTGAATCAAGTTTTCAATTTCCCGCCTTTTGGTAGAATCGAAGTGATCTACCTTTGCTTCAAAATTATTGACATCTATGCCCTCATTGTAATTCACGGAGACATCTCGAAGGCCATCCAATTTCCGAATAAAGTTTTCGTCATTGTCTTTTTTGTGTTCTTCGAGAAGGGTCTGATATAGATGCAATTTACAATTCAAGTTTAAGTGAAAACTCACAATTAGGTCCTAGCCCAACAATACGTCATATTTAAAGTTTTCATCATTTACTATAAAGATCTGGACATCTTTCTCCAAATTCATGACTCTCAATTTTACATTCACACAACCAGCAAAACCATGCCTGCCACCAATCGTTCTGAAGGTCATATTATTATCCTGGATTTGGAACTTAAAGTTTTTCACACATTTTGTGTGATAAAACTGATATTCGCGCCAGGGTCGTAGATTCCCGTGCATTTTTTATTCCTGTTTATTATGACCCCGAGAGTAATTAATGCCAGCAAGCCTAGTTTTTTTTCATCAGTGATGGATTCATTAAGGGTTTCTTGAACTTCAGCATTATTCACAGTTTTTATACCTTTTTCACCAGCTAACCGATTTCGACACACTGCCTCAGGATGAAACCTACCTCGATAGCCTAGATTGTTACAAATGGAGCAGTGCTTTTTGTTCTCAGTTGTTACAATTGGTTTTTTATTTTGTGTTACAATATTGGCAGATTTTTTTTGTAGTGATTGCAAGGAAGGCTTTATTTTCTCAGCTCTTCAAGTAATTCTGCAATTGAATCAATTTTAGAACGGTCGAGTTTTTCCTGTACATTGACTGGTAATCCCATAACAATAAGGTTTAGTTGAATAATGTTGTCAAATGCGTGCTCTTGTTCCAGTAGAAGACTCTGTTTTCGCAGTACATAATCATCATAATAACCTCCTATGTACCTATAGTTATATGCTTCTCTGATTTTTTTCCACCCTTTTTCTTTAAATTCTGTTGTTCTCATCTTCAATTCCCAATCCGTGAAGTCTTTTTCCAATTCTAATACAATCAACGTTGAGGAGTACCAATTTTTGGCAATCCCCTACATAAATAAACGTAAAATTAGAACCTTATTTTCCGAATCATTAACCTGACATCGCTCGCATTCCCGAACGAAGGTATCTAACCATCGTCCAACCTCAGAATTCCTACCATCAAAATTGTCTAAAACAAAGTCCGATTTGACTTTCGTAAGATTCAGACGTTTTGAGTTAATTACTCGTTGGGGGTCCTCGGCTCTAGTGGTCGCTTGCGTAGAATATCTAATACCGCTGCACTTATAGCGTCCGATGATGTTTAAGGAGGAGGGGACATATTCGATCTCCAAGTCCTTTTCTTGTAGAAAATATTCTTCAAAAACGACGTTTCCCTCACCATCAAAGTATAAGGGAACAGTTTCAGACGGTAGAGTCATTGAAACTATCCGATACGAGCCACGTTTGCTCGACGATTTTAGGACATTCCTTACTGTGGGTATTTGAAGTAGATCCTTGTGGTTTGTATTTAGTAGTTGATATTGCAGCGGAATTTCGAATGATATTGTATCATCCTCTTGTGGCTGGATCCACTTAAGACAGTGAAGGGACGTTTTTGAATCTTTAGGATTCTGCTCTACTTCAATACAAACTCTTACCTTTATAGGTTCGAGAGCGTCCATTGTAGCGATTTTGTTTCGATTTATAAGCTTGAAAACCAAAGAAGACTACTGCGATGCGTTCTGAAAACGTTTATTAATTAGTCAACACGCTATTATTATAAATAAAGTCCACTAGGTGTGAATTTTAGTTGAATACCTGAAAACGAATCGAAACAAAGAAGCCTTCTTTCAGCGAAGTAGTCTCTTCTGTTGAAATGTAGGAAACGATAGAA
>KZ806949.1:77970-89833 GCA_000696205.2 Oncopeltus fasciatus
ATTATATAATTTCTAAGATGATCATGTTATTGTTTATTTATAATTATATGTATGTGGTGAGAGCGTTTCAGTGCACACACACACACACGCACGCACGCACATATTAGTTTGCCTGTTTTTTGAAGGTATAAGTGGGGCCCTCATAGTTAATATCTTGTAAACTTATTGCCGGTTCTTATTTGTGTTATTCCTATTCAAAAGATAATTTTAAGAGCGACGAAATTCAATTACTCAGGGTTGAGTTAGTGAATTATTATAAAATGGAGACCCTTGCCTTAGAATTTAGTTATTTTGTCATTAATTCATTAAACTTCATAACTGGAATAATGACGAAAATATTAACTTATTTGCTTCTTTCTACAAATCAATTCAATTTGAAAATAAAGCTTAAATATGGAATTTGTATCCTTTGTTTTTTTGGTGCCAGTCTTTCATCGTCTGGCTCGAGTTTCTCCTGGTAGGGGCTTTTATTTACCATCGGTGTTTAGAATAGGTTAGATATCTACTCCTTCCAATAACCTAGTTCGTTAAAAAAAGGATCTTTTAATTTTAAAATCGAGGACGTCTTTCACGAAAGAGTGAAAATTGTGAATGTGTGTGTATGTGTTTGCGCGCGCGAGCGAATTGAGCAGGCCTTAGTTAAATATTTTTCTTTTTAGCTAAAGAATGAACTTTATTGAGGTAACTTTTCAAAAGTCACCTCATGGTGCCGATGTGATTAACACCATTTCCTTCAAAGAAATCTCTATAACTAAAATTTTAGTTCAGTAAGAAAGGCTTTTGAATGAACGTAAGCAACAAACAACCCCTAACTTTATTCCACTTCACATCGACATGACTTTATCTCGCTATTTCGAATATCCTACTTAAAAAGGAGTTTACTAATACTTGTTTTTACTGTACATATTTATTTGAAGATGTTTGGAAAAAAAAAAAAAAAGAAAAGTGGAATGGCTAATTTGGTTTTACAAGCTAAAAGGAAATTGATGAATTTAGGCATGCTAGCGACTTGTAAAAGAAGAAGAGGCCGACCAGTGCCTTCTTGCACATTCTAAAGTAACTTCCTTAAAAAATTATTTTCGTAAAAGTAGAATATTATATGTAATGTAAAAATTTAAAAAGGAACAGCTTATGCGCATAGATAAGATCCATATTAGGAGTACATCCCTATTCTGTTTTGAGTTACAAAACTTTAAGTCTGAGTAAAAAATAAAATATTAAATAAACCCAATTTCGTATACGCACGCTTTCCCACATATATGCTCTTTCTCTCTCTCTCTCTCTCTCTCTCTCTCTATATCCCCAGGCGAACTATTGTAGCTGAATGAGATTTAAGAATCACTCTATTTCTCTATGTGGGTTTCATCACTACACCTATTGAATAGTAATGACACGGCGAGAAATTCACTCTTTGAATAATTCAAAGATAAATATTTCCCACTTTGTGTCCGTGGTGATCTAGTTCTGATGACGTCCCCTGAACAATTTTGTGGAGCCAATAACTATAAATCACTCAGAGAACGGGGACTGACAATGACGCTAACAAGGGGTATATTAGTGATTTATTTTGAATGGCAATCAGAAAACATTACAGCTTTTGATTTTTCCTTTATTATTTCCTNCACACACACACACACACACACACACACACACACACACACACACACACACACACACACACACACACACACACACACACACACACACACACACACACACACACACACACACACACACACACACACACACACACACACACACACACACACACACACACACACACACACACACACACACACACACACACACACACACACACACACACACACACACACACACACACACACACACACACACACACACACACACACACACACACACACACACACACACACACACACACACACACACACACACACACACACACACACACACACACACACACACACACACACACACACACACACACACACACACACACACACACACACACACACACACACACACACACACACACACACACACACACACACACACACACACACACACACACACACACACACACACACACACACACACACACACACACACACACACACACACACACACACACACACACACACACACACACACACACACACACACACACACACACACACACACACACACACACACACACACACACACACACACACACACACACACACACACACACACACACACACACACACACACACACACACACACACACACACACACACACACACACACACACACACACACACACACACACACACACACACACACACACACACACACACACACACACACACACACACACACACACACACACACACACACACACACACACACACACACACACACACACACACACACACACACACACACACACACACACACACACACACACACACACACACACACACACATATACATTTTACGGTTCACGTTCGAAAAATTTAAGATTTACACCCACTGTTCGATAAATTTTTTCGTGACTCAAATAAAAATGACTTTGTTAAGGTAGGAATTTTCCTCCCTCATTTTCTGAATTTCTTTCTTCAGGTGAATTTGGGAGAAACAATAATAATTTCAAATGATCCAGGTCTACATATCTCAATTCCCTTTCCCTATGTTGTACGTCCGGCTATCTCCTTCACCAAGGTAATTACTATAACCAGATTAACGGTCTGGCTATGGGAAATAACCTAGCTTCAGACATTTCAAACATCACCCTTAACGACCTTCTAGACTCTATCCTTCCACCCTTTCACAACGACATTTTCTCCCTTAAAAAATATGTTGACGACCTGTTCCTCATTCTCGATCCAGAAAAAATTCCCCAGGTCCTTACTGCGTTTAACTCATATCACCCTCGTCACAAATTTACCATTGAAATTGAGTCTGACTACCAACTACCCTTCCTTGACACTCTTATTATCCGTAACATCAATGCCTCTATCTCCACTGATTGGTGTACCAAGCACACGTACTCAGTTCGTCTCCACTTTAACTCATCGCATCCTCGTCATAAAAAAATAAATGTGGCCAAAAACCTTAACTACAGATCACTCACTCTCTGACAAGACATTCAAAAGCAAAAATATTAAACGTGTAACTGACATCCTCCTCTTTAAAGGTTTTCCTACTCACACCATTAAAAAAAATGTGAAGGAATTCTTTATTTCCACTTCTCAAACTATGCCCTCCCCCAAAATAATGGCATCATTTTCCGTTCTTTCCCTTATATTCCAAAATTTTCTGAAAATATTAAGAAATCTCTCAGAAAAACTTTACCTAACCTTAAGCTTGCTATTTCCACTAACAACAAACTAAAATCCATTTACACAATCCTTAAAGACCCCATCCCTCAAGGACATGACTTCCCCTCGCGCCTTCATGATAGGCAGATATGGTTAATTAATTTTTTTAGTAGTTTTTTTTAGTAGTTTAAAATTTTGAATTTTTCTACATAGTTTACTACATTCATAATTTTGATATCACATTACATTTAGTTAATGCAAATTTATATTATAATATTGTAAATCATTTAATTTTTTTTTCTTCATTTGTATGCTTATGACATTGTATTTCAACAGTCCTGAAGATGGCTTACAATGTAAGCCGAAATGTTGGCAGATAATTTTAAAAATACACATTTTTTAAATTTGTAATTTTTTAAATCTACCTTGGCCGAACCTCCCTCCCCCCCAAATCTAATGATAATATCTACGGCGAAAAAAACTCTCTATTTAAATAATGATTTCCTGTTCGCCACATAGCAATTCCAATACTACTGTGATTGAACAATTCTGTAATTTCTTATACGTTTTTCCCCCCTCATTTGCTTCATTAAATAGCTAACAATGTTATGTAATTTCATCAATATTTTTCATATTTTTTAGCGCCTCGACATTTTATTTGTGTTTGAGACAACATAACCTTTCTGCTGTTTAGTAATTTTTTTAGTGCTGTTAGTACTTTAATTTCTATCCTCTTCTTATGCTTAAATAGCTAACAATATTATGCAATGTATCACCTCCATGACATAACACTATGTTTTGGACAACATAAACTGTCTATTCTTAATTGCAGATAAAGGTGTTGTTTACCCTAATTTTTCGAATTTCTTTCTTTTAGGTGCATTCTTGAAGAAATGCCACAAAGGAAAACGCTTGAGCCTTTAAATTTTATAAGGAAGTTTTATAAATTCGGTAGCTCCTTGCAGAGGATCGCCACCATTCTTCTTTGAATATTTTTCATTTCTAATTTTTTTTTTTTGTTTACATCTATGATGTTTCGTATAAATCATTAAATCGATAATATCCATACATATACATTTAATGCTGATATTTTTTTCTACTGCATGATCAAATAGACACTCTTCTTCCTCCCCCCCCCCCCCCCCCCCCGCTCACATTATTAAAGTCATATCTCTGCATAATTGGAATATGCAGTAATTGGAAGAATATTTCTATACCCTATTGATTTTTATTGCGAAATTTTCCTCTGGTTTAGCCATTAATGCACTAATCTAAAGGTTTATGAGTGAATGAGTGTGTGAGTGTGCGCGCGCGCGTGTGTGTTGTGTATGCGTGAGAGAGAGAGTGAGTGTGTGTAAGCGAGCGTTCAGAATTTTAAAAAAGAAGAAATTAAATTTTGATTTGAGCTTTTTATCATAAACATTTTGACGAATACATGAATTTAATCATTAATGCCGGAACCAGGGTTCCTGTTTATTGTATGAATAAATTCTCGAGCAGTTCCCTTACCTGTCACCTACTATAGTTCTTAAATTTTGGGATAGTTTAAGAGCCACCCCCGGTTTCTATCACAGAAATATTCAGTCATTGGGTGCATATTATTCTCTTGTGTTTATCTATTAAGTAAGAATCCGAGTTTATTGTGCTATGTTTCGGGTTAGCGTTTTAATTTATGGGTGAGAACATTACTATTTTCAACAGATTCACCCCTGACTATGCTTTCGTACTGAGTTAGATTGAAACATTCTCTCGCTATAGTTCCTTTAGTGATTTCTTGTCCTAGAAGCATTGATAATCTTATTGGGAATTTACTTTTGTATACTCTAGGATCTCTTCTGAAAGTCCTCGCTATTCCACCAGGGATCTTCCTTATGCTCAGGAATTTCCATAGTACTGATGACTTCCATAGTTGGAGGGCTTTGCTAATAGGCAAAATTGATATAGTCTCCATAGTCTGCACTGGAATTTTATCCATAAAGTACATTTTATTCTCTACTAATGGTCCTGGCGAGTTGCTACTTTATTATCTTCCATCCATGAGGATGGACAAACCATTGGACACCAGGCACAATGAATTAAATTACATTTTTACCATGGATAAAATAACTGGAATCCTAATTAAAAATAATATGAATTTGGAGTAATTGAAAGCTGTATCCATGTCAGATAATCTCCGGCTTAGCCTTCATAACCTGTGCAGAACACTAAACAACTTGCATATACCCATTAGTGAAAATTTTTCAGAATTAGAGTCTCACTATTTTCTATCAATATTTAGAACATTAATTAGTAGACCACTCTTTAGCATTAAGAAGTAATTTAACCTTTTATGTAGGAAATTTTACATAGAGTATTACAAGTAGGAAATTTACAAAGAGTATTTTATTACAAATTATCATTTTGAAAATTTAAATAAAATAAATAATGAATCCAAGCCAAATTCTTAGCAGAACCATCTGGTAAATGTGTAACCACTACTTTTGTATTTGATCCATTTCTTATTTTAAACGATGTCTTAATTTGTATGTTAGTTTTGAGCACTATAGTTCACGTCCAACTTTATTCTAATATTACATTTCTTCCATCAATAAACATTATTCACATATCTCGAAATGAATATCTGTCAGAATGTGATTAACTTATAATAATAATTTTATATGCAACTACTATCATCCTTGACCATATACCTGAACATATTTAATTCAAGTTTTAATAATTAACTTTTACCAAATCTATCTATGGTAGAATTTTAAGCACTTGCCGCACGCAAATTTTACAGGCGATACAGTACATATGCTCCTTTTCTTTACAGTAGCCATTTTATTAATTTTTAATTTAAATAAATTACGATTTTCATGTAATATAACTAAATGTCAATATACCATAAGTGCTCCCCTGACCGCATTTCCACTACAGGACTTCATACTTATCTCCAATTGGCCATCAGGAAACTTCGACTCTTGTTTACCTTTGTATCTACCAATTTCTCAGAGGACCTAAATTTTTCGAGAGGGAAGACTTAAAGCCCCATTCTAATATCCCAAGCGCCTCTTGAGTATGGCATTTCTTACCAGCTATACAGACCCCGCTGAAACTGTATCGGATTTCAGTCTTGGTCATTGTACTTAATGTAGCTTGCTTAATGTTGCTATTATATTTTTCTAAGTTTTGTCAATACTTATAAAGGTTTTTTTCCCTTGAAGTTTCGCTGTTATTGTGGCTTAAGTGTTGAAATTTTTCAAAAGCTGCGTCAAGTACCAACGTTTATTTATTACTGTTATCAGACCAGACTTAATTCAAAATTACTCACTAAGAGTGAGGGGGGTGTATAACCTACAAACCAATCTTGGCTGTAGGTTCTATTAGGGAATAGAACTAAACCCCTAAAACTTTTTGATTAGACGTTAGACTTATTTCACTCTATTCATATCCTCTTTGTATTATGAACTTTTACATCCTTAACTATCGATGTATCATTGAATTTGAAGGCAATTTTTCAAAAAAATCCTTTAATAACATATTATAGGAATGTATTTATATTATTTATTTGAAGTTGTATGTTTCGCTCTGAATGCAGGTAATCCCTACTCCTTGCAACTTTTTTGTTCTAATCTTCATAATCTTTTTTCTGAGTTTTCATAGATGCTTCTTGTGGGGTAACACTGGTTCTTCCAGAAGTAACAGAATTTTTCAAGCCGTGGATGTAAGGTTATGATTCCGTGTTTTATTAAGAATTTGAATTTAACCGTTTAAAAAAAAAAAAAAAAAAAAAAAAAGAAGAAAAAAATATGCCACCTAAAGCTAAAGCCGCTGCACCCAGTAAAAAGACTGAACAAAAAAAGAAAGAGAAAGTTATCGAGGTGAGTACCTGTGATCTCAGGTTCTGTTCATACTATTTTCACATTATTGCTGACATATATATTTTTCTTAGGATAAAACTTTCGGGCTTAAAAACAAGAAAGGTGCTAAACAACAAAAGTTTATTCAACAAGTTGAAAAACAAGTTAAAAGTGGAGGCGTGCCAGCTAGAAAACTTGGTGATCCAAAGAAAGACAAGGATGAAAAAATCAATCAACAAAAAGAAATGGCTCTTCTCTTCAGACCTGTTCAAAAAGTGGAGAAGGGTATGTTGAAGAAGTATTGTAATTTGCGACAGTTCTTGAGTGAATGCATGATTTACTGGTACATTTAAAAGCGTATAACTAGAAACTATATTTAACTTATAAAATACTTGTCTATAGTAACCAATCGTGAAAGCCATACAATACACTTCTTACATTTAGAAGAAGTATAATTTAATTATTCATTGTAAATTAATGGTTTAATATTTTATGAATTAAATTGTAAGATTATTTCATTTCAACTTGTAGTCTCATTGCTAACTAGCATCAATAATATAATGTAATATATGCATAAACACAATATCAGGATACTAAATTTGCTGAGGGGACCTCTAGACTTTAATGCTACAAGTTCAAGTCCCTGTATAAGATTTATCAGGAAATAAAAGTCTACCCAGATCTATGGATGTTTGGAATAGGGCATCTACCTTGTAGTACGTGAAAAATAAAAATAATAGGTTATTAAAATTCAATTTTATATAAATCTGTGCTTATAGAAATCTACACTAAAATGACAGTGACAACTCAGTATTTTAATGTTTAGAGTAGGACCTCATTTGCTCATTATTATTTCAAGAAGGATTGAGTCAGTTCAGCCACTTTTCACTCTGGGGTCTTTTGTTACATGGTCTCCAGTTAATCATCCGAGCAGAGTTTCAGACTTTTAATAGAGTTATAATTGTTATTGGATCAGACAGTAGTGTATCACAGAGCTTTTTGGTTAGGGATGGTTAGTCCTCTCCTGAGGACTATTGTAGAAAAGTTTTACTCTAGGACTAAATGTGCTATGCTGATTTCTTTTTCCAATCAGATCTGCAGGTTTAGACTTCTTCTACACCTAATTTAAGGGATATTAAAAAGGGCAGTGTGTTCCAAGGAGGATAAGGCCAATTACCTATTCTTCTTACTTGATAAATTAATGAAGTGTTTACTCAAGAGTTTTATGAATAAGGTTTGTTTTCCCAGTAGGTTTTCTACTTCTTTAGTTACTAGGTTGTAAACTCTTTTGTGTGAAGGCTTTGGAAGGTTTTTGTAGAACGGATTAGGACCTTTAACATAACCCTTTACGACTTTTCAAGCCCGTATATCTGTAGCCATTGCCCTGAAAAACTTTATATCTTAATGCTGGAGAAATTAGTCAGGGTTTCGCCCAGGATCAGAAAAATAAAATTATTGGATAATTATTTTATTATTGCCAATATTTTGACTTAACTTGTAAGTCATCATTAGGGCTAAAATACAATACACACTATTACACTTGTATTATATTGTAGTGTAACAGTTTGTATTGCAATTCAGCCCGGATGATGAATTTCAGATGATGACGTTTCAAGTCCAAATGTTGGCAATAAAATAATATCCCAATACTTTTGAAGTATTTTATTTTTCTGATCATGGCCGAAACCCTTACTAATTTCTCCAGCATAATAATCGATGGCCAACCAACCTCCAACCATGTTTATATCTTAATGTTCAAACCATAAGATAGTTTCTATGGAGCAAAGGTAAAATTTTACATGACATTCAATGTCAACAATTTTAGAGCATTGTTGAATGCTTATACGCCTTATTGAATTATTTCCATTATTGATACTTGACTCTGAAAAAACAAAAATTCTGTGCCCTTTGTATTTGAACTTTCCATATCATATAATCCCTCCTCTTGTAGACAGAATCTATTTTTTATTAATAATAAATCAGTGTTCAATTTTATTGCTCTAAACATAATAAGTTCTCTGCATAATAAAAAAAAAAAAAAGCTTGCATTTGATATTTTTATATGCTTGATCCCTTTGCTGTCCTATTATGAAATTTAGTATTAAGTTAATTGATAACAAGTTACTATTTTTTTTTGTAATACAATTTAGATTAAAAACGAATTTTTAACTTAAAAAAAAATCTATATTCTCTTTCTTTTATAAAATTAAAAGCATTTGATTACTGAAGAAAATTGTAACAATTTGAAAATACAAGCCCAATATAACTTAATATAATTTATTGTTTACTTTAAACCGAAAAAAAAAAAATTACTAGGTTTTAAAATAAGAATTTCGACCTTCCATTATTAAATGAAGAATAATTCAATTTTTGAATTTTAATACTCTTATTTTAATTGCTTGAATGATAAAATAACTTTATTCAGGGTTGAAGGTAACAATATAAGAGTATTCGTCTCACTGACGAAGGGTGAGAATTCTCCCAAAAAATTTTACTCATTGTAATTTTTTCTTTTTGTGTGTTCAGTACACTCTTTCTCCCACCTGTTCTTGTATGGCTCAGATTCTTCATTGGAATGGACCGTCAGGCTGTTTTCCAACNATATATATATATATATATATATATATATATTTATTTATTTACCAAAAACAATGATGTGGAATAACAAATAGTAATATAAGTAATTTCATAAATTATACTAAACCCTAAGTCATAGTCGTATCTTGCCATCAATAATAGTTTGGAACATAATACATAAATAATATGGGAAAATTATTTTCTCAAGTCTCAGAAGTAGCCATACTGATATGAGCTGCAATGAAAGAAAAAAAAAATCCTGAATTGAAAGGGAAATAAAATATACCTTTTATTATCTGTCTTCATTGGTTTCTGCAAACCATCCTCCGTTGGCGAGCGCTTTCGGACATTGTCCATCTTCTTACTTCTGGATGGTTTGCAGAAACCAATGAAGATGGATAATAGAAGGTATGATAGTTCTATATTCATAGGTAGCGAAAATAACCTTTTAGATTATTTACCCGAAATAAAATATTTTACAGGGAAGGTTGTACAATAATTTAACAGACCAATAATCAATGCACCTGCAAATAGTTATGGCAGACCTTTTCATTGTCACATGGAAGAGTTTAGCGATTCTGATTATTTTTTTACTCTTATTTTAAAGAGCTCCATAACTTAATTCCTTACTAATTAGAAATAACTGAACTCAATCTCCAAATTTAAAATCAATGAATACTTTGTTCATAATATCAGTTGCTAAAAGTTTAGTCTTTTCTTAAGTACAGGTTTTAAATCAAATTTTATGGTTACCAACTTTCAATAGCTGTAATTTAATACAATGTAGATTTTGTTTAGTTTTTAATGTTCTTGTGAGTCAGAGTTTTATTATTACTCCATTTTAATATTCAAATGCTATTATCTGATACATACTGTTATTCATGATCATTTAAAGTAACACTTTATTTCCAGGAGCTGATCCAAAAACAGTGGTTTGTGCATTTTACAAGCAGGGTCAGTGTTCAAAAGGTGCTAAGTGTAAGTTCTCTCATGACCTTACTGTGGAGAGGAAAGCTGAGAAGAGGAGCATTTATGTTGACATGAGAGATGATGAACTTGAAGGAGCTGAATTACAAAGAGAAATTTTAGAAAAAGCTGAGGGAGAAAAAAATAGGCCTACAACTGACATAGTAAGCTTTAAGATTTTGTTTAAACTGTCTTATATGTATTTACAAAAAATAATACATATTAAATAATGCTAGAAAACTCTAGTGTTTTTGACTGGTATCTGTAATCTACTCTTTGTTGATTACATTTCTATAATGTTGTTAGATCCTGTAGATTCTGGGTTTTTGTAGTTCATTGTTGCATTAAAAAAATCAGAGGGGGTCTTCCCCCTTTAAAAAATTTTGTAGCTGATCACTGGGGGATTTTTAAAAAATCAGTTAAAAGACTGGAATGTTAGCAACAATAAAATTGTTTTAGGCTTACAAATTAGTTTTCTTTCTTTAAATTCCAAGACTGAATCCTCGACCAATCCCTTCTCATAAAGTTTGACGGTCAACCAGCTCTCTCCAAATTAATTGTTTTATTTTTCTTTACATATAGAATCAGAAAATCAAATAAAACCAAGTTAGTCCTCTGGAATTTTTAATTCTCAAAAATGACTGAAGTCAATTTGAATGAATTTTTGTATTTAAGTTTTGTTTATTTAAAGATCTGGGTCTTGTGGCACTTTATAAATATCAACATTTTTATATCTCTTGAATTAGATCTTTTCTTTACAAGCTGCATCTAAAACTAATAAAGCTTATGAATCAGTATGATCTAATGTATTTTGATGAACACTTTTTAAGTATTTTACTTAAATACTTCTTTTTTTTTTTTTTTTTTAACTCAACAGGACTCAATACCATAATTTATTTTACAAATTATAGCATAGCAGTTCATGCTTTAATATTAATAAAATTGAGCAATAAGATTTGGGGGTAAACATATTATACTTTAAAATGGATTTTTTAAGTTTGGTGTTTCAGTATGGAATAATACAAATTTAAGTTAAAATAAAGTTATTTAAAGTTTAACGTTAAGTTTAGTGTTATGGATTATTTATTTAAATTTAATGTTCCAGTGGTTGCACTTTTAAATATATCAGTACTCAACTTACAAGTATTTACTAAAATTAATTATATAAATAATATGTAATACTAATTAATTTAATAT
>KZ806949.1:90793-113500 GCA_000696205.2 Oncopeltus fasciatus
TTGTGTAACGGGGGAAGGATAGAGTCGAGGAGGTCGTTTAGGGTGATGTTAGAAATATCGGGAGCAAGGTTATTTCCCATAGCCAGACCGTTAATCTGGTTGTAGTATTTACCTTGGTATAGGAGGTACCCGGAAGTACAACAAAGGGAAAGGGACTCTAGGTAAGCCGACCGGGATAGTGTAGTATGGTCACGGATGGTATTCCAATTTTTATCAATTATTTGGAGGAATTTGTCTATAGATAGGAAAAACTTCCTAGACATCAGGATTTGCCACATAGTGCAAAAATTCAGTTAAAATTTAGTGATTTAGTGACATTTGTGTTGAATATATTGTATTGAAGCAACAAGGGAACATTACTGATGTTGTAAAAAAAGAATACTTGCAAACTTCAGAATGCATCTTGAAGATCAAGATGAAGTTTGGGCGCCTCATAAAGTACAATTCCAAATGGAAACATACCTTTTCATACCTAAATCTTCCCTCAGCAATTCGTCCCATCAACAGCTTGTCAACACCATGAATCCATCACAGAAAGAAGAGTTGTTTACTTTTATAGATGTCATGGATAAATTTTTAGGCAATACAAAGGATCCAAACTATAAAAAAATAGTGGAGTGAATGTTAAGGGCATTTCAAGCTTTAGGTTGGCTAATGAGTTTGAAAGTGCATTTCCTTCAATCCCACTTCGACTACTTTCATGGGAATTTAGGTGCCCTGAGTGAAGAACAAGTTGAAAAATTTCATCAAGACATAAAAGAGATGGAAAAAAGATACCAAGAAAAATGGAGTATTATTATGATGGCCGACTACTATTGTATGCTTAAGAGATACATCTTTTCACCAGTGAAGAGCACTAAGAGGGCTCCTCTGTTAGAGACTCTGACAGGGAAGAATAAGACAATTTAGTTAGTTTGTTGAAACTTGAGTCAATTAAAAAAATCATGTAATTAGTAAATAAAAATAAAGATTTTATAAGTTAATTTTGTTTTACTTGAAGAATTGCCATAATATCTAAATTGTCCTAAAAGGTGATGTCTTATGAAAAAATTGAGGTCATTTTCAGATTCAACACACCTAAAAACATTAAAATATTGGGAAATATCCTGAACAGCTCTTTTTTTTTCTTTTTTTTTTTTTTGCAGACCTGTGTTATGAAACAGTTAATAGACAAATTATGTCCTGAAAGATTTTAAAATATAAGAAAATCAACTATTGAATTTTTATTTGTTTTAGGTTTGTAAGTTCTTCTTGGATGCAGTTGAAAACAATAAATATGGTTGGTTCTGGAATTGTCCTAATGGTGAAAACTGTATTTACCGGCATGCACTACCCAAAGGATATGTCCTAAAAAAGGTTAGTCCCTTCTTTTTTTTATTTATTTCATTGCTTCAAATACAAAACAAAACTATCTATCTCACTGACACACTCTTACAAACACATATGTGTACATGAATATTCACAAAACTTATGAGTCATTCCTAAAATGTGCAAATTTCCTCTCGTGAAATCAAAATTGTTTGAATTAATTTATCTATGTGTCTCCTTCAAGCTTTTTTTTACATAACCAATATTTCTTGTACCTAAGAGAACTAGAAATTATGTTCCATGCTATTAATATACTTTTATTATACTATACTATTAATCCATGTTATTAATTCTACTTAAAAGAATGATTTTCATGAGTATTCTTTGATATTTATTCATAAAGTGCCTATAGATCATTCAAAAGTGTTTACAGAGTAATTTTATGAACCATAAAATTTAAAAGCCATCATAAATGATAAAAATAAAAAAGTCTGTCATGCAGAAGGTATATGTAATAAACTAAGCAAATTTCAATTTTGTTAATTAATATTTGTATTTGAACTTTCCATGTCATCTAATACTCATCACTCATTTAATATTTTATTGTTAAAACAAATCTATTAAATTTTATTATTTAACAAATCTATGTCATTTCATTTCATTAAACTAAATATTATACCCATGGTAANTTTTTTTTTTTACACTTAATAAGGAAAATATTCAAGTATGTAATGTCAAGAGGTGAACGACCCTTTTATTTTTTTTTTAATTTAAAAACATTTGAAATATCATTAAGGAAGCAAGTAACCCTCTTTCTTAATTGTTCAATTTTGTTGTTAACTTCTACAATGTTTCTTTGATTATTAAACAAAGATTTGTTTAATAATCAAAGAAACAAATGTGTTTTTTCATTAATCTTAACTGAATTATACCCACCCACTATACCAAGTCAAAAACTATTTGTATTAAAAAATTTTTATTAAGAAAACATCTTATTAATCAGCTCAGATTATTTTATGCAATATTCTTACATAATTATTGAGAGAATTTGGCTGTACAAGAATGTTAAAGATACAACTATAATTTTTTCAAATATGGTTATAAATAAACAATTAATGCGAGGGAATAGAATAAAAAATCTATCTATCCCAGCCAGGACGTTTGGGAATTTAATGAGTTATCTAACTTGTCCCAGTGGTGTAATGGTTAGCATTCGGGCCCGGAAAGCAGGAGATCCATACAAGTTCGTGTCCTGGCAGGTACAGATAGATTTTTCATTCTATTCTCTCCCATTGATTTTTTAAAGACTAGATGGGATAATATACCACAACTAAATTATTATTTATAAATGAAAATAAAAAGTAAATAACTAGAGCTGATAAATAGCTGAAAAATGTCAGCTTCATCGAGCATAAGATGATGTATTCGTCTTTCTCGGAGGTTCTCGCTAGCTTGTTGGGAATTTAATGAGTTTCTAGCTAGTGGTTAGCTGGTGGTTTACAATAATGGTTAGCATTTGTGCCCGGAAAGCAGGGAATTTTTTTATTCTTTGTTAGATTATGACATAAAGACATGCTTTTATATGTACTTTTTTTTAAATTATTCAATCCTGATGAAGGCCTGAAATTCAGGCTGAAATGTTGGCTAAAATAAAAACTTTTTTTATTACAAATTAGTTTTTAATCCTTCAACTAACAGGACCAAATCCCTGATAATCCTCTTTTCATAAAACTTATCGGTCAAAACATTTACCTCTAAATTGATACGTAATACAATTAAATTATGATGATTAAAAATATAGCTTAACTTAATAAGTTATAATCAATGCTTGTGTTTGGTTAGCTAATTTAATTTTGTACTTTAAACAAAGTTTTTTATGAAAAAATTAATACAATTTCATTTATTTAATTATATATATCGTTATGGAGGTCTCAGGTAATTATTTATAATTAGGTTAATCAGGGTTTAAATTCTTCAGTTACGAAGAAGGAATTCCTGATAATCCTCTCTTCATAATTGTAGTATTTTACTTCTATATAATTGCTGGCTGGTAGAGGTTCTGAATTAATGGTGGGTGAAATAAATGAGAAATAGTCACAAACCTCCACAGTTCAAATGTTTATTTCAATGAAGAGCACTTTCAAGGTCCACCCTCATCCTCTGGGCACTAAGTTGGTCAAGGTGAATTCTCTCCGACCTTTGGCTATACTGGCCTATAGGACAGATTTCACTTCGACCAACTTAGAGCACTGAAGCATAGACCTTGAAAGAGCTCTACGTTAAAATAAGTGTTTGAACTGTGGAGGTTTATGACTGTTTCTTATTTATCTCACCCACTGCTGGTCATTGTATCAATTAATACTTGCTATTAATGAATTGTGTATTGAATTATTTTATATAAATTAGTTTATCAAAAATTATAGATCTTTTGTTTTTAACCCTTTTTTTATTATACATATGTTGTTATCTTTTAGGACAGAAAAAAAGATAAAAAGGAAGAAATCTCTTTAGAGGATTTAATTGAAAAAGAACGAGCAGCTCTTGCTTCAGTTAAATTCACCAAGATCACTCTTGAATCATTCCTCGAATGGAAGAAAAGAAAACTGAGGGAAAAGCAAGAATCTGCCAAAAAAGAAGAAGACAAGAAACGTCGTGACTATAAGGCTGGCCTCTCATCAGGGGTTTGTTGAGCTTATATCTTAATTATTTATTTATGTTATTTCTGCACAATTTTCCAAATTTATTTTGAAAAGCAACAGAAGACTTTCAGATCTCCCGCCTCCGTGCACTGAGGCTTTAATTGACTCATATGAGGTTTTCTCAAAAATAATGTTATGGGGGGGGGAATTAATATTCTTTCTATATAATAGCTGGCTGGTGGGAATTCTCAATTCCATAATTGTTGGTCATGACCACTTCTCAGTTATTTCACCCACCTTTATGAATATTACTGTATTGAAAAAAATTAGTTTTAGATAAGTATGAAAATACTGAGTTAAAGCTTTAGATTATAAAAACTATTTAAATTTTGCATTTTGTTGGTTTTGTCAGTATCCCCTCTCAATGTGAAATTTTAAAATGTAGGTTGCAGTGATGTACCTTATTCATTATAAGTATGACCAGGACCCTCTAAAGGAATTAAATTTATTGTTAATGTATTTAAATAACTAACTTTGAGAATGCCTCATTTATCGATCTAGGACTTTTTCCCATTTGACCAAAGCATTGAAAATTATAATTCAATTAATGCAAGGGAATAGAATAAAAAATCTAACTGTCCCAGCCAGGGCTCGAACCTGGATCCAGATTATTTATTGATTTTAAATTATCTTTTTAGCTTTCTGGAAGAGAAATGTTTTCCTTTAATCCTGAGCTGGCTTCTGGTGATATGATGGAAGATGGTGATGAAGCTTTTAACTCTTACCAAATGAATGAAGAAGAAGAGTCTGAGAGCTTACAGGTATTAGCTACTTTACTGCAGAGGAAAATATTTCTATTTTTTAACTATTATTTTATATTTTTTTCTATTTAACTACATTTAAATGCATTTTGTTTTTCAGTACCGAGAAATTCAACTGGACAAACTTGATTTTGAAGCTACAGAGGTCCAGGTTGATGGTATCACTGAAGCTCCTGTTGACAGGCTATCACACCATGTAGAAAATCTTATTAACAATGCTCAGAATGGTAAGTTTTGTTGTTAGTTTGATTTTACGTATTTAGACATTTGCCAGAAGGGAACCTATTCACAAAAGATAATAAGAATAAATTATTTAGAGGCAGTTATAAATGAGATCAGTGAATATTTTGAACTGAAAAGAATAATTTTCAACAAGAGGAGTGTATACATCTCTGTGTTCTCAAATATACTTCTCAATTTTCTCAGTAAAAATAGTTTTTTAGCCTGCCTTTATAAAGAGGATGGGAGAAATTATGAAATATTCTATGTTCAAAATATTTTAATTAATATTGATCTAGGATGCATTAAAAATATCATTTTCCCCCTCACTCTCTCTCTCTAAAAAAAAAAAAAAAAAAAAAAAAAAAAAAAACATCTATTTAATTTTATAAGTATTTCAATAAAATAGTTTTTATAATGTCTGTAATTATATTGAGACTTATTAGTTATTAATTAATTATTGGACCGCTAAATATTTACTCATTTAGAATAATCATAGAGTATATTTTTTAAAATTATAATTAAATTATACTCACGGTTTAAATTAAATTTTAATATTTCTCAAAAACAGCACCAGTTGTTAAAGTTAGGCAAAACTACTATTAATAATCACCCAATTTATTGCATTCTTATATTTAATTAAGGTTATTTTATTTTTATGAAGGTCTTTTTCCCACCAAGTTTTTTATTTCTTTTGGTATTTTAACTTTATTTATTTATTTTTTTAGAAGAAGGAGCTGGAGTGGTGTTCAATGAAAACCTGTTTGTTGAAGATGACTTAGAAGAAATTGAACAGGAGTTAGATGAATTAGACCTCGAAGAAGGCAGTGATGGAGATGCTGGTTCATAACAAGAAAATAAATGTTTTTATTTATATTAATTGTTGTGATAATTTCCATCTTTCCTCCCCCCCCCCCTTTTTTTAACCATTGATATTAACAAAATAAGCAATGGGAGCCCTTAAGAAAGTTACATTATGTTCCCCTATCCTTTAATGTATCTTGTTGAATTTATCAGTTTTATTAAAATATGCGGAATGTATGTGTTTTTGTTAAATGGAGTGTAGTATATTTATTTTCTCTTGTATATAGTTTTTGTAAAAGAAAAAGTCTGTACATAGATGTATAGTATTAAAACTCAACTTTTTTATACAATATAAATGTTTCACAGTATCCCTTTTAACAAATGGCCACATTAATATATTAATATTTTGAAGATAATTTGAATCTTAAGACTGGACCCTGTAGCCAAAAAATTAACAAGGATCCATTCACTTATCTTATTGATCTGTTGACTTCTATGTGTTGTACCTTGAATGTCAACTTTTGCTAATTTATTTCCAGATAATGTTTATAACCTCATCACTAAAGGATTTAACTTATTCATGGGATTAACAAATCTTTGTTATTATTTATTGGTGACCTAGTACATACTTAGTAATTAATGAATTCATGCAAAAGATCTAGAACAAAATAATTGTCTTGCATATAATCAAAAAGTTTATATGCAAGAAAATTAAAGGCTAATAATGTAATTAATAATAATAAAAGCTAATTAAATAGCTTTATAAAAAATAAAGGCTCACAACTGCTGGAATATTATCTCAAAAGGGGTTTAAAAAAATGTTTTAGATTTACTGTATGAAATATTTACAAGTTATATATAATACTACATTATGTACATATTTGTGTCAAGAAAAGGTTACAGATCAAAAAGTAATTTATGCTAAATCAAATTTTGTTCTTTTTCTTACTTTTTGCTAGAATTTTACTATTTATGAATATGCTTATATGTGAAAATATGTTAAGATTTTACAGTTAAGCTATAAAAGCAGGCTAAAATCAACTATATTGATGATAGACCCTTTTTATTTATAATAAATTTCTTGTTTTTCAAGTGTCAAAGTTGAACAAAATGTAATAACATCACAGTTAAAAGTTTTAAAGCATAATAAAATTAACTATTCTGATTATAATGTTTTCATTTAATATGAAATTCTTGTGCTTCAGTTTCCAAAATTTATCCTAAGTATTTTATCATCACATTATATAAATAAAAACATTTAACCGTCAAAAAGGTTTGGTTTGTTCTTTTGCCTCTTATTCTTAATGAGAAATTTTTTTTTAATTTTAACTTTTATTTATTTATTACATTCTGTTAAATTAAAACATTTTGTAATTTGATCACGACAATGAATTAGAGAAAAAAAATGACATACAATATCAATCACATGAGGAGAGAAGGTGACCAATGACACCACTCTCAAATATGAGAAATAACTCCTGAAACCCTTAATAGTTGATTAATGTTTAAAACCATGCTCAAACCGTGCGGTTGAACTTAAATATCATATTTATTAATTTCTTCATTTTATATATATGTATATTTTTTTTAAAATTTACTAATTTATAAAAAGTGCAACGAATGTTATGTATCATTAAATTGTAACCCAAGTATTTAAGTTTGTTTTTTAAAAAGTCAGTGACTCTGGAGTTCCATAAATTGAGCCGATTTCCCATGTCTGTTATTTTTTTTTCTTCAGTCAATAGAGACTGTAGAATAAGATTATTAGATAATTTTACAAAGAGTGCTGGAAAAGTTTTGCCATGTGACATAACAGTAAGGCCCATTAAGTAACAAGTTACTGCATGTTCAGACATATCCATGCCTGCATATTAGCTGCTAGCAATATACTTTTAGGCTTAGTTATTCTTTTGCACTGACAGATTACAGTGTATATTATGGCACCATGGTCACATGTTAAACAAAGAAACTGGCTGTACATTATATACTGATCAAGATTGAAAACAAATTTTGGATCTTTGACACTGAGGATGCACCTGTAACTATTAGAAAATCTCAATCTGTGAAGGAAAAAAATTATTCAAATGGAGGGTTTTTTGACCCTAGAGATTATTATTAGATACTTTTTGTTGGGGTTCGGTCAAGATTAATCAGGAAAAATTTTTTTTAAACGTAATTTAAAAAAAATACACATATTTTAAATTGGTTTTTTTTTCGATCAACCTTGACTAAACAAAAAACATCTACTGTTAAATATATACTTTTCTTGTGGAATAATACATTTTATAAATAAATTTAATTAATTCTCATTATACAATTAATTCTTATGTAGTTTTGTCTTTGAACAAAGAATGGAGAGAAATTTTGGTATAGAGGCTAAAAATATTCGCTAAATCTAAAATACGTGGTTCGACATTTTTCCTTATTCCTTTACAACTATGGTTACAAAATGGGTTGGTAATACTATGCAGTAGTTTTCCCAACTGCGATAATTCTCTAAAGGTATATTTCATACTTAGAATGACTGCTGGCCCTCCAAAATATGGGGAGGAAAAGGATTAACAGAATATACGAGGACTTCCTTGGTTCATTTGCGCACTTGCTCCAGGTAATACATATCCTTGTACAAGTGCAAGAAGGTCCTAGGAATGAAGGGTGTGGTGGATTTGGCCAGCATTACAGGGATCTTAGCCATTGGTCAAACTTATAGAAATAGAACTAGTATAAATATTGCCTTTGCAAGCGTCAGACGCGACATTTACACAACTGACCACAAAAAGTGAGTAGTTGCAAAGTTCTCTCTATCTTCCAGGGTTCTATACAGAAAATAGTATAAATCTGAACACATAAGACTTAGAATAATANTAAAACATGGTAATTATATACCACCTGGATTTTAAAAATCTCTCTTTTACAACTCTCATTCTCATTTCAGCCCTGAAGAAGCCATCACATGATGTGCGAAAGCTTGGCAAATAACAACAATTTGACACGGTCCAACCCGGAAGAAGAAACGGTAAAAAAAAAAAAATATTGTTAATTTTAATATCTAAGTTGAATTATCAAGCGTGTTGTTTGTACAGAATGAGAACTTGGGACAACGAATGTGCCTCACTCAGGTGAAACTTGGCAGGGCACTGTCTTCAACAAAAGGAGAAGTGTATTAAATGTGGTGGAAATTACTTTTTTCCTTTTAAAAAAATGAATAAATAAAGTTGTATTGCAAAACTTATGTAGTACTCCATTATCTACCAACAGTAAATGATAATGAAAAGCTTAGAGTGATGGTATATTTGAAAACTATTTAGTCAAGTACTTTATATTTCTATTTATTCACTTATTTGCAATACCTCCCTAAGCTACAGTTTTGGCCAAAACTCTGCAGGTTATCTGCTGCAACTCAAACAAATAATGAGTATTTATAATTTTAATTTGGTTCATGAAGATTACAAATTTGTAACTAATAAAACATAAGTGGTATGGCTACTCCATTAGAAAAATGGCAACATTTGGTTTAGGGGACAAGCAAAGATTCTATGAAAACTGGGTAGATTTTTTTCATAACTATACTTTACTTGCGATAAAGCAATAAACATTTAAATCAGTTTCTATTTTTACTATACCAGAAAAGTATAAAAATCTTTATAATAAAGTTTTCATCGCATCTTAACATATTAAGTCCTCGAACCCATTTATAAAAGTTTTGACATTATGTTAAATGATCTACAGGATATAGATATGATAATATTTGGCTGATCAATGAAATCCAAATTAATATTGACCTTTTAAAATGAGAGGGGTTTTATTGTGGTAAAGTAAAATCAGAGGAGTGTGTGGTACTTAAAAGGACATGAATGAAAAATATAGGGTTTTCCCCAATTTTCAGTGACTGAAGTTTATAAATCATGATTAAGACTTCAATAATAGTAGTATTGTATGATATTAATTTTAAAAAATCAAAGGAGGGGTAGGGTATTTTTTAGTCAGTTGCTTTGCCATGAGTTCTTAATGGCCCATTTATAGCTTATTCCTTATTAATTTAAATAAATTTAATGCTAGATGGGTAATTTAGAGGAATCCACAACCAAAATTTATCCCAGCTATCTGTGACAATAGATCATTTATTATTTTAAACTGAAAGTTTTATTTTAAATGAATAAAATGCTTGAAATTATCTTTTGAAAAATTAAAACTTGGTAAATTTCTGTGTCAAGTACTCCAATTCTTTTTTATCAAGAAAATTAAATTACAAAACAAAACACTGATAATTAGCATTTTTAGTGGATGAAACAAACATTACTTATTGAGGTTGTTCTCATGAAAGATTTTTACAAAATTGTTGCAATTTGTATTCTCTTATCCTACCTACTAGACTAAAAATAAAAATGTGTCTCTCACAGGTTGAAACCCTATTCTAAACACTAAGGGTTTTGAGTATGGTTTGGATAAAAGTTTGTCCAGAGTAGATATAAACCTCAGGATTTAGAGGCCCGAATAGATCCTGAGAGTTAACCTGACACTTTGAAATGGAAGAAGAAAGGCTGAGTATATTTAAAACGAAACTGGACCATGGGAGTATAGGGGACTACCTGCTTTTTCTCAATATAGCAGCCATAATACTTAGTATATTGCAATGAAACAACACTGATATATAAATATTTTCTAAACTGTTGGTAATGAAAAGGAAGTGTTTCCTTAATTAAAAGCAAAAATTATATTTTTAATAATATTTGGTATAGAACTTAATATGTAAAAGGAAATGCTGAGTTCATTATTTAGCAAAATCTGACCAATGGGCTTTATATGATATACAATCAATTATTAACCATGTTTAGTTTATGGAATTCCTGCATGATGGGCTTTTGTAGGAAAATTATATGTTTCAATTACTTTTAAAAATGTATATAGGTTCAGTTAATATTAATTCTATGCCTTTTAAATTTTTATTCTATGTTCAGTAAGATTACCTTTTCCTTGTTTAATGATGATTACTTCATTTATTTAATATACAATTATCTGATATGCACTTTATGTATCTAGCAGATTTAAAGCATGCTGAAATTCAATGAACATTTTCTTAATTGAAGAGTTCTTAGCAAAATCGCTTTCGTTAACTGTGCAATAGCGTCTTTGTAAACAGGGCACCTTTGTTCAAACCTTATGATATTGTCAGGGACATTAGAAGTGGAAGAACTGCTGAAGTAAATTCTCTTACATGTTTTGTTGATAGAGTTTGAGTTGAATTTGAGTCTTAGAATGAAAATAATGCTTAAATATTAAATACATCACCTATAGCTATGACATGGAAAATAATTTTTTCAATCTTTAGAGGAAATACTATGGGCACTTCATAATTTAATCATGTATTTTAACATAAGCTAGTAGTTAATTATTTATGTAAGAAGCAAACAAATTTAACATTAAAAAAAAAATTAAAGTAAATAGCATATTTAGTGACTCACCTAATGAGCTGGAAATTCAATTTTTTTATTCTGAAGATAATAAAGAATTAAACAATAGCGTTTAAACTGTATTATATAATGTTATTTTTATTTTAAATATGTTTAAATTTTATGAGGATAAGAAAACCAGCATACATTTCCACTTAGAAATTATAATCCAAGATCTAATATAATTAATATTCATCAATATAGTTGTTAAATATTTTAGTCTCAACTTCAGATAATTCTGATGAGCAATATTTAACTGGTAAAAAAAAAAAGTTAAGCCGTGCTCTACTAATATTCAAGGATTTCTATATTTCATCTCCAAATTCTAGGTTAATCCTTCTAAGCATTTTTTTAGTTTATAGAATACTGTCCAATAATCATTTAAATTATCTAAAGGGTTATTATTTCTATCACCAATGAATATAGAACTCTCATACCTTATATTCTCCGTCTTCATTAGAGATGGGCAGAAACCAATGAAGACGGAGAATATAAGGTATGAGAATCATTTAAAAGTTATAAGCCAACTTAGTAATCTTTAAACAAACTGCAACCTCTTGCATTTTCCACTCATTATTAAAAATAATGTTACAATTTTAGTGTCTCAGTAAAATACTGCAAAATTAAATTTTTTTTTTACTAATGCTAATAATAACAGAGATGACTACTTTAAATTTCTTCATTTATATCCATTAAGGAAATCATACAATGATTTGCAAAAAGTAGGTTAAATACAGAAATAAATTGTTTTATTTAGCTAGAGCATTCAGTAACTTCTTGTCACAAGTATTTATATATATACTCATACAATTTTAAATGGACAATATTTTCTTAAGTAGGATCGGTGAAGATCTGTAACAAATTTTTAAGTCACACCATGGTACTAAATGTTTGTTTTCCTTACAGGATATTTGCTAAAATAGAAATGACGAATCAAAATGTTAAAAAAAAAAAAAAAAAATGAATATGCGTAAACTAAGCAGATTCCAGTAAATATAGACATAATTAAGAGTATATGTGTAAAGTACCAGTCTGATTGTTTTTTTTTCTTTAGCATACCAAGACAGACAGCAGTGATCATTTTCATGATCGTATAACAAGTAAAATGAATGGTCTGTCAAAAAGACATTAGGAGAAATTTAATAATAATACTAAATTGTATTAGCTATAAATTATCCAAGATATAATAATATAAACATTTGAGAAAATTCAGGTAATTGAGGATGGTCCTGAGGGACGAAATGTACCATTATCAATAAATAAATAATTAAATTTTCTTAATAATTCACTTTAATAGTGAATAAACTTTTCCCCATCTATTCAACATTTGGATATTCTGAAAATTAGGAGTTATCTTAAAAATTATTTGTCACTTAGAAAAAATAAAACCTAACAAATGAAGTTTAAGCAACCAATAAGAATATAAGTATAGAATAAAATAAAGATTTAAAAGTAAGCATCAAGTGTACAGAATAAAAACTAATATCCCCAAAACCTAAGGTTTCATCATTAAAGACCAGGTATTCAAGTGCGGTCCATTCCAGGAGAATGTCATTCACTTATGAAAGAGTAAATGCTTTTGCAAACAAGGAATATAACTTAGTATTCAGAACATCTCATTCTCTGCTACCACAGACAAATTCCTTAAACTCTATTGATTATTAATACAAGAATTAATCTAAAACTAATATCTGTTGACTGTGCAGGAAATGAATAGTGTATCATATAATTTTTATAATTCTAATGTGCTACTAATTAATCTTCCAGCAGTTAAATGGGATACAAGATGTCAAATGCTAGTACTTGAAAATCCTTCATTTGATGTGAAGTTATAAACACAAGACCCCATCCTCATCTCTTAAAAAAACAGGATGTTTTTACATCAGTAAGCTTTGAAGTACTGAGGAAGGGGTTTATGATTCTAAAAGCACTTAACAAATTAAATAAGATGATTGGCACTTTTTATTACTTTATTTATCATATTTATAAACTTACTGACCATTATAGTAGCTGGTGGTTTCAGTTAATTTTGTTCTGTGTCTGCTGAGTCATAAATCTCTCAATGTAATATGCTTATTCCTAATGTAAGCAGAAACAACAGTGAAATTTAATTCCCACTTATAAACATTTGTAAGCTGAAATATCTCAAATGGACAACCAGCAAGCAATAAGGTAGGAATTTTAAATAAAAAGCATCAATTGGTCGAACAATTTATTTTCAATAAAAATATAATTAATTTGAAAACACAAATAATTTTTTTTTCAATTATTAAGAGAACAAATAAATTTATTAAAACTTAAATGTGGCTGGTACTGTAGGGGGGAACTTTTGTGGCAATTCAACTGAGTTGTAACAAGCTTGTTTAGCTGTAACATAATGTGATGAGATCTTTGAGTGTATTATCAACACTGAAGACAGAGAGCTATCTTTCAACCCCCCTCCAGAAGAAAGTTAGTAATATGTTTAATTTCAGAGACAGATATGAAATGAATCATCATGGAATGCTTTGAAAGCTTCCAATTTTAAGACCAATAAATTTTTTTTTTTTTTTGCAAAATTTTGCCAATAAATAATCTGTTACACATGGCAAATTAATAAACTTTTAATATTATTGTTTATTCGTCTGACTTCTTTAGAAGAGAAAACTATATTATTCACTCTCAAAAGAAGCTAAAAAAAACTATCTATAATTGGAAATTGCCAACCCAATGCTCAGATGGCTTTTACTCCCAAATGTATAACATATAACTTTTCTTTTTTTTTTGTGTTAGCCTCCCTTGCAACCACTTAGGGTCACATATAACTTTAAATGTAAAAAGGAAATAAAATCTATTACAGGGAACAAACTCACATCCCAATAATTTTTCAAGCAATTCCATTAATTCCCAAGCTATTCTTCCAATTTTCATCCTTGATATAACAAATCAATATTTCTGCCCAACTCCTGAATGGTCTTAATTTTTCTCCCTTATGAAGATATGGTATTAATTAATTTGTTCTCATTTCACTGGTCCACTCCTTTGTGGACTTATGAAAAATCTGGTTTGAATTTTCCACAAAATATATTTAAGTTATTACAATAAATCTTTCCCTGGATGAAATAATTTTTTTATTCTCAGAAAAACATTTGATTTAATAAGTTTCATCACTATTTTCAAAGCAAATTCTGATCAACAGTCATTAGCAAATTATTTTTAAGCTATTCAACATAAAATTTCCATTTTCTAGCAATGGAATAAAATACCAATTAATCTAAAATTGTTCAAACAAATTTTGTTCACAGAACAATTTAATAAAAATTTATTTTATAGATTCAGGGAAGCTTAATGGTTTGCACAAAATTTTGAAATAAACTGGAAATATATTCTGAATTTAATTTAGTTTGCCAACTAGATAATTTTGACTGCACTTTTAAACATCATAATTATTACAAAAAACTTAGAGAAGATATTTAAGCTTAATGCAAAAACATATCAACAAGTAAATAAAGATTTTATTATCAAGTATTCATAGGCTTTATTCAATTTAAAAAGTAAATTCTATGTAGAGCCCAATTAATTTCCCATCTTATAATGCAAGACAAAAAAAATGACAATTGAAAATACATACAGTGCTGAGTTATCTTTAATAGAGAGTTTTGTATTACTCAAGAGCTCATGGAAAACTGTTGTACCTTGACAGCAACTAGAATTGTAGTAAATATTTAATATGTTCAAATAAATTTCTATATAATCACTACTTGCCTATGTATACTTTTTTTTTTTTTTTTAGTCAAATGCATTTAGTTGGGATAGGGAGTGATGTAATCGTGGAAGTAAATATTATTTGGCAGGGTCTATATAATTTGAATTGTTGTGCATGTAGTGTCAGTATTTTAATGATCATTAGTCTTTGAACTTAGCTAAGTCTGCAGGCCTAGATGGTTAATCTTTTTCATGATTTTATAAAACATCAAGGACTTATAGGAAGAGACTCCAGGATGCCAGCAATAGTGAATTTATAAGTTTAAGATATATTTAATGCAAATTCAATTTTAATTGTGTTTCTAATGCATGAAGTATTTGAAGAAATTAGTATATGAGATAATTAATTATATCTGAACCAAACCTTGAATTCTAAGCTGCATTTTTTATTAGATTATTTTAAGGACAAAGAATAATTTTTATATATTCTAAAATTATAAAAAATACCAAAAATTAAGAATATANAAAAAAAAAAAAAAAAAAAAAAAAAAAAACTCGAAAACTCGAGGAACACTATCACAGCTAAACCTAAGAACTCAATTTTTTTAAAAACATTAAAGGAGTTCTTAGAGAACAAAGGCAGTCTTTGAAAAATAGTTCTTCAATAATTGTGAGGTTAATATATATTTAAAAAGAGTTCGTATAAAGTCTCTTACATAAAATACAATTATCACTAAATCACTGAATTTACACTTATTTTAATCACTTATAATATTCACATGATTGGGTCATCTTCGTTCCCGATATCTACGCTCTCTGGTGCGATTTGGCTCCCTCCTGTCTGTCCTCCAGAGGAACTCCTCCACAGTTCTATCATAGGCACGCTTTTCATAGGGGTATTCAGGGCCATCATAGTATCGGTGTGGATCAAAAGGAAAGGGGGGTGGAGGAGCATAGTGTATGGGAGCAACAATCCTTCCATACCCCTCACGGTACACATCTCGCCTCTGGGTGTTGCGGTCACGATCACGGTGTACATGCCTGATCTTTCGGCCTAAGTCCATTTTAGGTACCTTCCTCCTAACTTGCTTTAGGTGGACCCTCTCTCTTAGCCAACGAGCTTTCTCCTTGGACCTCTTCAAAACAGGGTGAAGATCAACATTCTTATCTTCTGGAAATAGTCTGCACAATTCTGCACCAACTCTGGGTTCAATTTCTTGACCATCCCTTCCAATTTTGACAGGCTTACCCTCATTCCAAGGGTTGTAAAGGTGCATTGTAGCTGAGAAAGGGAGCTCTTTACGACAAATCCAATCAATCTTAAATACATCTCCAAGGGCTTTTGCTGATAGCCCAGGGGGTAACACCCATGAGATTGGAGTTGTTGCCTTTTTAGATTCTGCTACTAAACGAGCAAAACCAGCAAATCGTCCACTTTCCTTAACTGAAAATACAAGAATTACATTGCGGGTTTCTCGGACAGCTTGATTAAGTTTGGCATCATTTTGAGGCAATGTTGACCACACACCTTTAGCTTTTGATAACGTTATATTTTCAGCATTATTGCTCTTTATAACAAAAAACCTTGCGTCTCTAAACAAGTAATTGAGTTTAGTGTCATAATCATATGGATCCCTATAACGGCGATCACTTGAAAGATTATGTTTATGCCTTCCTTCTGGTGAACGGCTTCTGCCAGACTTAACTGAGCTTGAGGTCACTTCACTTCGGGTATCATACTCTGACACCTCACTTCTCGTTTCATAATCAGAAGCTTGTGCAGGGGCCCTCTCTTCATCTTCTCCTCCTTCATCACCGTAATTTAAGTGTTCAGGGCTATCCATCTCTTCAAAATCATCCATTTTCCTAAAATAGATAGAACTTATTAAAACAAGTTTTTTTTTTACAATATTTATTAAACAAATTTGATCTTAATTAGTTCTATTGCAATGCATCTGAGAATAATTTGCTTATTTTTATATCATTTAGCTAGTATTCAGCCTTTCAAAATTCATCAATATGAAATGACTAAAAAGTCTGCCATGGGGAAACTGACTAAACTAAGCAAATTCATTATCATTGCTTGATGTATAATTGTAATTGAAACTTCTGTGTCACGTAAAATATGGCTCTTAATAAACAAATATGTGTGGAGTTTCATTGATTTTTAACAGAATATTTTACATTTAAAAGTGATATACCAAAAAAATTAAGAACACATATTCACCATGTACAACTGTGTAACGCCTGTAGCACACACACGCACTCTCGCAAGCACACGCACACACATACACTGAAGTAACACAATTTGTCAATAACTACAGCCTTTCGAAATTCACTAATAGAATTTTTCATGTTTTTTAAAGCAAATTATCAGTTAAAAACAGAACTTGAAATTTTATGAACATATACATTACATACAATATCTCTAAAGGAAGAATTGCAAGAAGAAAACATATAAACCTCTTCTACTCTCTCTGCTTTTTGGTTGGTTATTTATATAAAAACTTACAAAATATATGTTAATTCTAAATTTTAAACATTAATATACACTGGTGGGTAGCTGAGAAAAAAAAAGAAGAAAAGAATATTTACTGTTTATGCTCTCCACTGAAGTACATCTATAAGCTTCTCACTAAGGGTTGTGGTTGTTTATATTCAGAATTTGATTGTGCTCAGACAAATTATTTATTGATGTGACCTGAATTAGTTACAAAAATAATGGAATTTTCACATATATGGTGATGACTCTTTTTTTACTTAGCTGATAAGAAAGCTGCGAAAAAGTCATAAATAAAAACAAACGACTATAAAGTAAATTGTTCAGACTGTGAAAACAACATAAGACATACTTGCAAAGTTTTAGCACAAATTAAAGGATGAATATTTGGTTCTGTAAAAGGCACCAATAAAGAAAGACTGGATTTTTCATTAAGAAGAAAACTAAATATGTGAGAGAGGAAGGAAATGGAAACAACAATAATAACCCCTTAGTAGTCTGTCATAGAAGATCAAGCTGGTAATAGTTTAACTGGATCAGAGATAAGTTGTAGGAATGACATCTTTCAGGAAGTCCTTAGGAGAATAACTTCTTCCAATAAAAAGTATTTTGGGCTTTCAAAGTATTTTAAGAGCAGACAGATTTACTTTCAGGAGCTTTAAGGATGAATTTTAAAGACAAAGAACAAAAAAAAAAAAAAAAAAAAGAAACAAGGGGAAAATTTTTGGTTATAAAAATTGCTAAAATACTAGAATATTAAAATAGATTTTGGCTTTGAAAATTATGGTTGCATTTCCTAAAAAATCAACTATAAATTTTGTATAACATCAATATAGTCACAGATGTTGCATATTCATCAGAAAAGTGGCCTTATGGTTCAATATATGAGTAAATTATTTTATATAGAAAAATGCTTTTATTGAGATTTTAAATGGAAGTACCAGAACTTGAGATATAAAGGAAGATTTTCAACAATAACGGATCTTTCTTAAGTGGATTAAAAAAAAAAAAAACTGTAAAGAGAAGAACAAATTGCCCATCCAGTGATTGTCACTGTTGGGAGTTATCTAATCTATCTCATCAAAGAATGTCACTCAAATGGTCCTTTTTTTTTTTGCAGAACTATTCATTTTTATTGGCAGCAATAATAGAAGTATTGGAAATAAAACTATCATTAAAATAGGCACTTACATTACATTAATAAATGTTGTTAATGGCAAAACAAAAATGATCCATAAATTACTCATATATAAATTAACATTAACCCACATAATCAATACTTGTCACACTATCTGATTTACTGAGCTTTTATCTTAAAATTATAAGTAGACAGGTTATAAGTTAATATGTTAAAACAAGCATAAAATTGTTTCAAGCTATGAAACTGAAATGAATTATAGCAGATGCTACCTTAACCAACTAATCATTCAAATAGAAGTGGAGTTAAGTGAATAATATGGACTATGGTTTGCATTTTTTCCTCCTCTTCTTAGCCATGTGACACAGTCAGATCAATCTCATATGAGAAAGCTCACCTTCATTTACCAGTTCAGTGACATAGGCTAATGCACCACACATGAAACCACTACCAGGTCCAGTGGAAGTGTTACTGTGAAAAACTTCATCAGGAAATAAGCTCCAACATCTGGAACAGTTGAACTGTCCTAAGGTGACATACCAGTGCTTTACTTCTACCATTAAACCCCTAATATTAGTATTTATGCAATGTCTTTAATGCTATTTTAGGAGAATCAGGAAACCAGCCTTTGATCAAGAAAGTATTTTTATTTTTAACTAGTCTATTACTGAAATAGAAATACTTTGGAAAAAATAAAAAAATTATATCCTCAAATGTATAAAGAGTTAAATAAAAATAATATGATTCAATGAAAAATTAAGAAAGACTGATTTCCAAAAGCGGAACTATGCCGTGGTTATAGTTACCTTAACAAAATAGGATATACATATCCTCAAGATCATCATGCACTCACAGCTCTTGCCTATTAAAGAGAATTCTCAGCAATATTTCCTAAAACTCTTAACTAAAAGCTAAGAATAAAATGATAAAAAATGCACTAAGGATGCTTGACCGGTAGGGAAGAGCAAGATATTTTCACTTTAGACTCAAGTATCAGTCCCTCACTTGTGATACCACAGCAGATGCTTCCAACTCTTTGAGTGTAACAGGATATGCTCATTATTTAATTAATTAAGGATAAGTGACAACTAAGATTTAAAACTATTAGTGAAAACAACATGGAAAGATACCTAGAATATATTAGTCTTAATAGAAAACATTCAGTTTTTGGTCAATTAATATGAAGTAGTCTTTTCTGATTCTAGTTGCCTGAAATTCTCTAACAGTAAATATATTAAATTTTTATAGCTGTCATAATCATTACTATTTATAATGAATGGAAATGCAGACCATCTAGTACCCCAAGGACTAGAAACTCCTCACAATATGCCAGAGCTCATAGCGAGTCAACTGACAGAACAGAAGATGTAAAGGCACAGAACTTAAAAAAAATGTGATGAAGCAAAGGGAAATTTCCACTTTAAAGTGGAAAATAATAGATAATCCTAATTATAATCAGAGAGAAAATTATGTAGTCGACACATGTTCAAAATAAGCCTGGTAAACAAAATACATCTTAAATACTGCAAAGAGTACAAAGCTAAGCTTTAACATCATCATTACTTTTGTGCACATGCCCAAGATAATCACAGTGGTCTATTGGTATTTAGGGATATTCTTACAATAATGAAGAAGAAAAAGAAAAGAAAAGGAAAATAAATAAATGATACAATTTAAATTATTTTTTTAATTCTGAGGGATGTTCAGCTTTCAGTCCTGAACTGAAGAATGTCAGATAATATAATATTTACCCTAATTAATCATAGGTTAACAAAATTCTACTGATCTTTCTTTTTAAGTGTTTATGAAAGAGAGAGAAAAAAGAAAAGCAATACCATAGAATTAATTGGTCATTTATAAACAAGGTAGGTTTGGTAAACTAATGGATATTTTGTCTTTATGTCAGAGGGCTTCGAAACTAATTTGAACTATAAATGACAAAATTTGTATTGATAGATAGGATTTTGGACTTTCTTTAAAACCTTACCCATAAAAAAAAAAAAAGGTATTGAGACACAAAGGTATTTGATTTAAAAAAAAAAACCGTCAGGGAAAGTATGGGACATAAAAAATTATTTTGTCTGATTAAGGGACTAATTTTATTTTTCAATCTTTACTTAAATGTTTGTTTTATAAAACACTCTTTTATTTACATCAAATTACATGGATTTCCACAATCCGCTGATAGCCCTATTCATGCATATCACCATACTCTGGTGAAGTGGTATAGAAATGGTTGGTGTCTGATGCTTGATAAGACAAGTTCCTCCTCTGACAAGAATTCAGCTCCAAGGGAACACCAAACCAACCCATCAGTAATTGTTGGAGATTTTTTATTCTTCAGCACATATGTTTCTATCTATTTACAGGAATAGCCAACAATTAAATCAAGTACTAGTATAATACAACCAAGATTTATTGGCTTCATCTGTCAAGAAGATAAGTCATACTACATCAATAGCTATCTATTCAAATAGGGCCTACTTCATTCTCATAAGACTATTGAAAGTTGTACAACTTATCATTAAACAATAGCCGTAAGATTTTACATCATACTTAAGATTCACCTATCATTAAAAGGGCTCAAGAATCCTCTATAAAGATTTATGTTTTACCAAATGTTTTCCAGATGATCTGTTATGAAGATTTTCTCCAACATTTAGGGATAATTGAGTTGAAATTTGTTCTGTCCTCTTTCTGTTATCTTTACAACTCTCTTCAAATTATTTTACCTTCATTCTAAATGGAGTTCTATTGAACAGAGTACATTTTCATGTCCTTTAGCAAGGGAGCAACCTCTTTCCAAGATGGCATCAATTTGCAAGTGAGAGAAATTCTTGTAATATTCCTTACTAGGCCTCCTAGAGAGCATCAGCATTAAGTGAACAGGTCCAGAATGATGAATGGATTTATTTATTTATTTTTTTTTTTACAATTTTCCCTTCAATGGGGACCACCCACTTCAAATTATTACTCAGAAACCACAAAAAAATGATTTTGTGCATAAATTAGCTGAAAAGAGAATGATGTAAACTTAAAAGCATTAAATTACTTATTTGGGAGTGTGAGAGAAGAAAAAATAAAAAACAATCTGAGTGACAATGGAATGCAAGTAACTGTCTTCAAGGACACAGACCTGAGCTTAAGGATCTAGTGAAGTTAGAGGATATACATTGAGTACATAAACTTAAATGTGGAAACTACCAGGCTATACATATTGGGCAGCTTGGAAGAGAATGGAAACTAATGCTTAAAAGGACAAATTGACATTGCAAAATTTAAAACTCATTTAAAAAGGAAAATTTAATTCAATGACCAGTATAAAGGGTTTTTATTACACACACAAAAAAAAAAAAAAAAATTAAAGGACTATGTACAGGAAACAATAGAAATAAAACTTGCAAAATATTCCAATACTGATTGTTTAAAAATCTAAAGTAGCCCCTACTTTTTTTTCCCTCATAAAATACCAAAAATATCCACTTCTGCTAGTTATAATGGGGCGAAGGAAGATGCAAATGAAAGCCAAATATAGATTGCTTGGAAAATATTACCTTGCATGACTATAATTTATACTGTAAATAAACACTCAAGATTGATTTTTTTTAATCAGTATAATTTATTTTGGTTGAGATGAGGCAGTTGATTTTTGAAATTTTTTCATACAGAAATATGGGGATAATCTATCACCACAAATCTGGAGTTTCCAGCATATCTGGAAATGGGTATGGCTTTTTATGCATCCAACTGGAGTATGTGCGAATGTAAGTCAAATCCTGAGTTATCCTCAAGTTGAACTTCATCAATAGAAAAAAAATAAAAGTTGTCAATAAAATATAAGAAAATAAATAATTTTCTGAGCGCTTTCGGACATTATCCTCCATTATTAGCAGTTGAATACAGACAGTGACAGTGAACGCATGTAATCGGCCAGAAGATGGACAGTGTCCGAAATCGCTCGCCAACAGAAGATGGTTTGCAGAAACCAATGAAGATGGATAATAGAAGGTATGATAGTAAAATAAATAATATCTATGCCAAAATAACTAATTAAAATTAATTAGGCCTAGTCAGAAGTATTACTTGAATTCTAATATTATCAAAAGATTATTATTTAGGAAAAATAAATTTTTTTTATTTACTT
>KZ806949.1:137076-178621 GCA_000696205.2 Oncopeltus fasciatus
ATATATATATGTGTGTGTGTGTGTGTGTGTGTCTGTGTAAAAAGTTTTTACTGTATATGGTTGGTGTTGAATTCAAGGCATATTTCCGGACATATTAAAACCAAAGTATTAATTGTGATTTCTAAGGGAGAATCTGAAAATAAAATTGATTGACAAAGGACTTACTAAAAGGCAATAATTTAAATGTACTTAAGACAAAATGTCCTTTATGTAAAAAAGAAATTATAGTAACCATCATATCAGTTGTTTGGCATAAATTTTGTTTGATTCAAGCCTACTGTATTTTGTATTACATCGAATACAGAATGATCTGAAAAGACCTTAAACGCTCCTGGAAGTTTCTGAAGATGGCAAGCACTGCTTTCACCCAGCAAACTGGATATCACAAAGATATATGTTATTTCAAGAATGCAAATGGAGTTAAAAAAAGTGAGATAGGAGAAAAAGAAAGATAAAGTTACTGGAATAACTGATTTTTAATTTCCTTGTCCCCAGCGTGGTCGAATAGCGGTTTCAAGGAGAACAGGTGGTGTAGGGTGTGATGTCCCCCTCGAAATGTAGCCAGGTGCCGGTCTGGAACACTGGCCTCATAAGTCCTTGCGAATAGCTTACAATTCCTTCGTTCGGCACAACATCAGAAGTGCCAAAAGTGGGGACAACGGCCCAGCCCCCACTAACCTCAGAGACTTCCAACCCCTATGGGTTCCAGGACATCCCTCAACTGTGAACGGCTGAATAGAGGTCAAGAAGAAAGTGTCTGTCTGGGAAGTGTCTGTGGAAATATATGTTTCCTCAGCTAACTAAAAATAAAGAAGGATATCTAAGAATGAAGATAACACGGAAAGCCGTTCATTCACGGTCAAGTTTCTCTTTAAATTTAAAAAAATTCAAGTTTAGCTAACACTTGAGTTTTAGCAAATTTCTTAAAAGGAAATTAAGCATTTTTTGGCCCTGATTCCGTGATGTGCGATTTTTGAAAAATTTCAATAGAACTCCACCGATCCTACATTGGGGAAACTTTATTATGCATTGTCTAAGTCTTGAAAAGTTCCTTTCTTAATATTAATTCATGACATTTGGACGCACCGATCCTCCACATAATCGGGACCTGAAAAATGTGGTTTCCTTCGGAAAATAATATATATATATATACATGCATTTATGATCTTTAAATTCGGCAATTTTTAGAATTAAGTTACTAAGTTCGATATTTTACATATTTTTACCAACTTTTGGAGGCGTTCATTAATGACTGAAATTGGCCGAGAGAGTGGGGAATTTAGAAGATTCTAGAGGACCAAATCGAAAAATTTTCATTATAGTAGTTACTGTTTTAGACCCAAAAAATATTATTGTCAGTATTAAGCTAGGAAAAGAAACCTGTTCTATTTGTATTAACAATAATAAATCATAACTTTCCATGAGAACTACTCCTCCTGAATTTACTATCTAAATCTAGTGAAGAGTCTGGCTTATGGGGATATGGCGACCCCACTGCCTGGGACCCAGTGCTGTCCCCTGCCACCCTTTCTTCAGAAGTAAATATTCCGGAAACCAGTTGTCCCTAAGATGCGAGACTGCTAGAGACGGGTTTAGCAAGTGCTATCCTGCCGAAGATTAAAAAAAAAAATTGTCAAGGAACCAGTGTGGGAACGTATAATGTACTGTTTAAAATAAAAAAAAAAAATGTGAAATTACTTTATTATTATTGCTTATAAGGTGCAGAACTCTGGGGTACCGCTAAACCTACCAACATCCAGCGAATGCAATCCTTTCTAAAGTCCTAAGATTAATAGCAAATGCTCCATTTTATGTACATGCCCTTCATCACGGCTTGAATTTTCCTCTCGTCCAAAACATTTTCTCCATCCGCTTCAGGTACTTCCACATGCAAGCTTCCATATAACCCTAATCCATATGCTCAATCCCAGTCATCGAGCTCAAATCTGTACATCCCTCCAAGGTGACTATAACGAAGATGGCCTCATGACTTCTTGTGCCTTGGCGCCTAAATTTACAGGAAGTTTGGTCCCTTCTCCCTGCAAAGTGACATTTTATTTACAAAATTTTTTTTCTTGTATATATGCATATTATTAAGGCATCAAATTACAAGATGTTTTATAAGCAAAGTAATAAATAAAGATTTATAAAAACAATTCTTACATAATAATAAATTATTAAGTAATTATTGTAATTACTGTAGTACTAATTACTTAAAGTATATAAAAATGGAGAACTTTCTAGTATAAATATTTCATTAGAATTTAGAAATATATATTTTTCGTGATTATTGTAATGTGGCTTAAGTTGTTAATTTTTTCACAGATTTCCGATAGAAAGGAAGGAACTAAAATAAAGAGTTATTAGATGATTTTATTTGGGGTTCGGTCAAGGTAGATCAACAAAAAAAATACAAATTTTAAAAAAGGTGTATTTAAAAAAAAAGATTATCTGCCAACGTTTCGGCTTACATTGTATGCCATCTTCAGGGCTGTCTATCATGAAGGCGAGAGAGGACGTCCTGTCCCTAAGTTCACATTTCCATGACTACTGAAACTTTGTCAGATAATCTTTTGGAAAAATGTATTTTTTTAAAAATTTTATTTCTTTTGGATCTACCTTGACCGAACCCCAACTAAAATCATCTAATAATAATATCTACGGTCAAAAAACTCTCCTTTTTAAAATAAAGAGTAGTAGAAGATGGGTAAATATTCGTGTTTGGGAATCGCCATGATGTGTAATCTCAATCGTTTATTGTTTCTGTGTAATGGGAAATTAAGTGTTGATCAAGTAAACAATTATAAATACCTAGATATAAATTACCTCTCACAGCTGTCTTGGCTCTGACTCACACTTCGTTCTTTTCAATGGATCTCTGCCTCCTGGAAGTAAGAGTTATGACGTGAAGAACGAGCAATACTGTTATAAAGCTCTTCTTTTAGTTAGTTTTTTTCTGAAAAATTATAATTAATTAAAAAAGCAGAATAATGACCCAAAATCATGACGTTTTCTGTTCCAAAGATCTGGAAATCGAATAAAAAGTGGGTTTTCCCCATTCATGAATGGCTAAATTGATTTAAATAAAATTTTGGATGTAGGTTCTATATGTTTTACTTGGGTGCCTGATTTTATATGAGCACGCTATATCTGCTCTCAGAAGATGACAAAATGAAATTTTCAAATTTTAAAATAGCACTAACAACAAATTATTTCTAATTATTTATTTTTTGGGGTTTACCCAATTCAGATAAATGTATCAAATTACACAATTTTTATTTTTTAAGTATTTTTGTTTTTTCAAACCTCCTTCTGTTATTTTATTTCATTCCTAGCTATTCTTCTGCATTAAAATTGATGACATCAATAAAGCTTGAAAAATTTTATTGAACGATATAGACTATTATGGAATTTCGTTACTTATATTATCGTCGAAGAGCGAATATCGTTGGGAAATACTTTACCAGTATTATATTATTTATTTTTGAATGATACCGCCCTATATGGAATTTCAATGGTTACACTGCCCAAGGAGTATGTCAATATAGCGAATTTCGTTGAGAAATGTATAGTAAGCTAACTTTAAAAAAAATTTTTATTGCTTATGATTGTATGAACAGGCCCTATATAGAATCTAATTGGCAAATCTATTTTTAATTAATTAGTGTACCAAAGAGCCATATTTTAGGGTACACTTTTTTAAAATTTATTTTTAGTGTTGGCCTCCCTTTCAAAAACTCTGGGGCATGGAGGTAGGGATTATCTACATGTTGCCACCTCGTTCTAAATACCAATGACTCAGGACAAAATTTTATTTAGAAAATTAAATATCTACCTGAGCGGAATTTGAACTCGCAACGTCAGGATTGCGTGATCTGTACGGAACACCTGAGCTATTCTGGTGCTTTCAAGTTTACCATTAAGTAAAATTTGTATTATTCTAATATTTTTTTAATAACCCATAATTTTAATAATGAATAATATAATTAAATGGACATTAAAATTGGATTTTTAAATAATTAAAAATGGACTTTTAAATAATTAAGAAAAAAACAATTATTGAGAAGTGATAAGCATAGTTTTTAATACATGATTTATTATTTATTATTATTAACTGCAAAATAATGAAAAAATTGCTATTTTGTTAGTTAACTTAGTCGCTCCTCTACTCTGAAAAACTACATCCTCTAAGTAGCAAGAGTTTCTCTTAATAGACTCTCGAACATAAACTTGATAAATCACATGTTTTGGTTAAGAAAATGGCGCTTACACAATATTTTACAGAGCTTTGCGCATGCGTCATATGAATAAAATAGTGCAAGAGATCTGTAAACTATGTAGATATCATGTATAGCATGTTTCATTAAAGATGGACATAGAATCGGACAAGATGGCCACTCAAACTTACTGGTTCATTTTGCATCATTCATAATATCAGCCTATCATTCATAATAAAGCATTTTACTACACAGTGATAGACTATAAATCTTTTAAAATTCTTAAAAATAAGTATCACAAAGATATCAATTATCAATCCGTTCTGTTTTTAATCCTCCCTTTCTTTCAGCCTTTATTAACTGAACCTATTGATAACAGACGGTAAAAAGTGAATCCTTTAACGGTTTTCCAAATGTTCATGCATCAAAAGGAGAAGATTATAAGCCTACCTTTAGAGTTATAGAAATATATTACTTCTAAGAAAATTTCTAGCAGAAAGCCAACTAAAATTTGAAGCTATTCTTATTTTTATTTTTTATCTTCATTTTTGTAACAAGGTAATGGAAAATATTCAAATATTACTTTTGGCATTTCTTATAAACTTTAAGTGTTTTCTAAATTTTTTTTTTAATATTGTGGTATATTATCCCATGTAAATTATAAAACGATTAAATGCAAGGGAATTGAATACAAAATCTAACTGTCCCAAAACGTTCTTGGGACAGTAAGATTTGTTATTCTATTCCCTTGCATTTAATCGCTTTAAAATTTTTCTCTTCTTGGGCAGTAAGAAATCTATTAAAAATATTAAAAATTGGTCCTTTTCTGGTTTCTATCAACCTCAAAAAGACTTCAGCCAATAAGAACTGATACAACGGTTTTTCTTTTCTTTCTTAATTTTAAAAATGTGGACGCTAGAATGCATTCTGCGGCTTACTAACACAGAGGTGTCTCTCTACATGGGAAAATCTTAACAAACATTTGAAATTAGTGAGTGCAATTTTATCTAAGGAAAGGATATCGAAATTCTATAAAAGTATCGCGTATAATTGAAAATCATAAGTGCATAAGTAGAAAAAGAAAATTGTATTATGCTATATAATGAAGTAAGTCAGGCTTAGATAGTGTTATGGCTTTTATTCTCCATAAAAATGCAGTGAAAAAAAAAACTATAATAGGTAAAAATTTTAGTTATCTAAAATGTAACAATGTGATACACTTGTAGGGCCAAACCTATACTTATTAGGCATGGAAGACCTTAGAAACATTAGAGGCATTCGTGATGTTTGCTACGGCTCGTTCTGTTTCGATTTACTCGATTTCGGATTCCGGAAGAGTTGAGGAAGATAAACTCCTTTACGAGTGCCCCATATTTGTTTATTGCCTCGGCAGTGCAGTGCCGGTCACTAGCGAGATTATCACTGCAGAGTCATAACCTCTACATTCAGCACGGCTAGAGTTGTGTTGGATTGAAGGGCGAATTTTATGGCAAATCGATGTTGTAGAAGAGTCGACAGAAGCTAAAATCTTATTTTAAACGGCAAAGGAGTAATCGTTTATTAATAATTATGCCTGATTTAATTGAAGAAGAAATTTTTTATAATTAGCAAAAAAATTTTATTATTTTTTTGTTATCCTCGACTAAATAAAATAAATCCCTAAAGAGGTTAAAATAATAAAATTTGATTAAATTTNACATTGTATGCCATCTTCAGGGCTGTCTATCATGAAGGCGAGAGAGGACGTCCTGTCCCTAAGTTCACATTTCCATGACTACTGAAACTTTGTCAGATAATCTTTTGGAAAAATGTATTTTTTTAAAAATTTTATTTCTTTTGGATCTACCTTGACCGAACCCCAACTAAAATCATCTAATAATAATATCTACGGTCAAAAAACTCTCCTTTTTAAAATAAAGAGTAGTAGAAGATGGGTAAATATTCGTGTTTGGGAATCGCCATGATGTGTAATCTCAATCGTTTATTGTTTCTGTGTAATGGGAAATTAAGTGTTGATCAAGTAAACAATTATAAATACCTAGATATAAATTACCTCTCACAGCTGTCTTGGCTCTGACTCACACTTCGTTCTTTTCAATGGATCTCTGCCTCCTGGAAGTAAGAGTTATGACGTGAAGAACGAGCAATACTGTTATAAAGCTCTTCTTTTAGTTAGTTTTTTTCTGAAAAATTATAATTAATTAAAAAAGCAGAATAATGACCCAAAATCATGACGTTTTCTGTTCCAAAGATCTGGAAATCGAATAAAAAGTGGGTTTTCCCCATTCATGAATGGCTAAATTGATTTAAATAAAATTTTGGATGTAGGTTCTATATGTTTTACTTGGGTGCCTGATTTTATATGAGCACGCTATATCTGCTCTCAGAAGATGACAAAATGAAATTTTCAAATTTTAAAATAGCACTAACAACAAATTATTTCTAATTATTTATTTTTTGGGGTTTACCCAATTCAGATAAATGTATCAAATTACACAATTTTTATTTTTAAGTTTTTTTTTGTTTTTCCAAACCTCCTTCTGATATTTTATTTCATTCCTAGCTATTGTTCTGCATTAAAATTGTAAATAAAGCTTGAAAAATGTTATTGAACGATATAGACTACTATGGAATTTCGTTACTTATATTATCGTCACGTGAAGAGCGAATATCGTTGGGAAATATTTTACCAGTATTCAATTATTTATTTTTGGATGATACCGCTCTATATGGAATTTCAATGGTTACACTGCCAAAGGAGTTTGTAAAGATAGCGAATTCCGTTGAGAAATATATAATAAGCTAACTTTATAAATTTTTAAAATGTAACTTAATAAAAACAATGTGAATAGTTTGGTATTTTAACAATTTTTATTTGAAAATTTTATTTTAATTATTGATAATTATTACAATAATATTGGTTTATAATTTTAATTATAGAATAATGGAGAGTGAAAGGCATATACACATGTCTATTCAATGTTTAAAATCAAGTTAGTCAAGCATATACCTTGATGCGACTTTTGGAAAATTTTATCGTTTCTAATTTGTCGATCCTTCTACTGCACAGCAAAAAATACGGTTTTTATTCAACACTTACAATTTTGGAATGAAACTCAGACCGTTGCTTCATGTAGTCATTTTAGGTGAATTGAAATCTTTACCGCCCTCCCTACCTTTGCCATAACAAATTCTAATTTTTTTTTGTACAGATTTTAAGTAAAGCAAAAAAAATGGTATGTTGTGTGTGCAAATATATATATATATATATATATATATATATATATATGTGTGTGTGTAATATGTGTGCGTTTTAGCGTATACAATTTATAAAGTATAGAATCTAATATAGGTATTTAAGCAGAATCAGATTTGCAGAAAACGTCAATGACTGATATGAGGGGGAGGTGTTAAAATTATTTTTGCAGAAATGTTTAATGATGTCGATAAATTAAATGTTTAATTTTATAACATTTCTATAGTACAACTTTTTTAAAAAAATAACACACTTGTTTAGGTATAAAACAAAGAGGTATGAATCCTTCTCCCACTAATCCATTTCAAACATATGAGTGAGCATTAGTGATTTTAGCTTATTTTACTCATTACTCTCCCCAGCATGTAAAATAGAACTGTCATTTTTTCTAAGCTATGCCCATATTTAATGAAATATTGACTAATTTTTAATATAATTTTTAAATTATCCTATTTGTCTAAATTTATTTTAAAATGAAGAGGAGTACCTTTTACTTAAATGTACTAGGCTAAAGAAATATTGCCAAAAAAACTATATTATGTTACAGGAGTTGCTGTATAGTCTTGTCAATCTGTATTAGATAAGGATATGAAAGAATTAATGGGAGTAGACATTCTAAAGAATCTTCTTAAGAGTCATTCTTAAGAATACAAAGAAGATGTTCATGATTGAACGAAGAGGGTTGAGCTTTATCCACCCTAGTTTTACACTTCATTCACCGTTTCAGCCTTTAAGATCCTAATAGTCGTTCACTCTCATCTAAGTGCAACTCTAATGAAACAAGAGAAATTCCCTATGTCTGTGCTAATCTTGCTTGAGACAGACTTAGATTGGTTGAAGTTTATATTTCAATTAGGAGATACAGAAAAATATACTTAGGAGCTCAGGAAAAAAAAAAAAAAAAAAAAAAACCAAGACTACACAGATGTGGTTACAACAAATTTAACTGTAAGGGCTGATGTGTGCTTACGAGAGGCAAAGAGAATTCTGTACGACATGTACAAAATGTGGGTACCAGTAGCAGTACCAGATAACAGTCAAAGCGTAAAGATTGAACAATACGAGAGTGACATGTGACCAGATACTTGTCCCAACTGCTGACCTCCATCGTCGAACCTATGTGGAGCGTGTTCAAGTATTTCACTGTGTCTGAACACACCATGACCTTACTAGTAGTCATTATGTCGTCATATATGTCGTTTTACCTCCATAAATCATAGATTAGACCTTACATACATTGTATATTGATGGGCCAATTCATAGTGCAAAACAGTTAAAGTCTTAGTTTCATATATTTTCAGCTGTTTAATAAAAGGGAAGTTTTTAGTTACGCTTTTAAATAAAATTTTTTTTGGTTAATTATGGTTTTGATCGATATTGATTTTGTCTAATGGATATGCCGGAGTTTTATTTGTTCATACCAACTTTATTTAACAAATTCCTAAGAATTGAGAAAATAAGTGTGCTTGTCATTGCTCTAGATCAAGTTTTTCTTAATGAAATTCGGCGTACAGCTGTTAGGAATTTGTCTTACGATAGGGTAAGTTTATTATTAAGTAAAATCGAACCAACGGAAATGGGAATCACAAGCAGTGCCAAGTATCCTCCTTCCTAATAAAACCAAAAAACAAAAACAAAAACAAAAACAAAAACAAAAACAAAAACAAAACGTTTTTTCTACGTAGATGTTTAGTTTAGAGTAATGAAAAATTTTGGCTCTGCAAAACTTTCATGTCTAATTATTCCATTTTGCATTTCATCTTCTAAATTATGTATTTTATCAAGAAACAAATTGTCTTGAGTTACGAATACAAATAAATTCTGTATTTAAGATTATTTTCGCAAACCGTTGGATGAGTTCGTTAAAGACTAAAATCAGGGCCATACTGATCTAGAGGGAGTTACACTCTAAGATCTTTGTTAGTATTATAGTTAGGAAAAAAATGCATAGAAATAAATAGAGGTATAATGTTATTTTATGACATTTAAGATCGATAAAATAAATTTAAAAAATCATAAATAAGAATGGAGTGTTTTTGACAATGGATATTATTAGTAAAAAATGTGTTATAGTTCGGTAAAGGTTGATTAAAAAAAATTAAAAAGTGTATTTTTTATTAAATGCATACGTTTCCAGTCATCTTCAGGGCTATTATGAAGGTGAGAGGGAACGTGTTGTACTCAAATACTCTGAGATGTTCTCAGAAACCTGGAACATTTGATCCAAGTGACAACATGTCCCTTCTCGCCTTCATCTAGCCCTGAACATGGCTTACAATGTATTTTAAAATTGTAGATTTATTTGGACCAACTTTGATCGAACCCCAACAAATTCTCTACTAATACTAAGGAAGATATTTAAGCCTGTAATTTCAAGTATTGGACTGGTCAGAATGTAACTAAATTTATAAAAACAAATGACCATTTTTACAATTAAATATTTGTAATGTAATATTTAAAACACTTTTTCACTAAGTTAATAACAACGAAGATATTGATGATTATTCTTTTCAAAAACTAATCTCTTTTAAATTCTTAAAACGAAGTCGAAATACTAAATTTATTTCAAATTCTTTTTTATATTTAAAAAAAAAAAGAAAAGCCGACCTAACTGTCGAATTTACTTCCCCAGTTGTCATTGTGACTTTGATATTGAAATCAAATTTATAATTCAGGCTTAATTTTGCTAACGGAAGTAATTTATGGCTTATTTCGGTCAAATTTAAAACGATGAGATTTTGAACTTTAGTTAATATGTTCATTGTTATTAATCTTATAGAAAGATACATCCACCCACTTGGTACACTTATGTACATTCATAGACAAACAGAGACACACACATTGATTAATTTTCAAATTATGTCTTTTGGATCCAGAGGACATCCACACCCTAGACATTTTGAAAATGGGCACTGTTTATTAGCTAATCACAAAAAAAAAAAATGTTTTTAAATTTGAAGAAAAATAAAATCAATTTTAATTTTATAAATTTTTTTTTTGAGGTATGTAATCCCAACAATTTTTTAGTGCAATGGAACAGAAAAATTCACGTGGGATTAAATACCACAAAAATATAATATTTATAAAATTAAAATTTAAAAGTAAATAACGAGAGTCATTTAAACAGCTTGACAATGTCAGCTTCTCCGAGCATAAGACGATATATTCGTCGGCCTCGGAGGTTAGACTCTCGGCACTAGTGCGGGGAATTTAATAACTTATTAGACTGGTCCCGGTAGCGTAAATGGAAAATGCACCGGCCCGGATAGCAGGAGATCCAGGTTCGAGTCTTGGCTGGGACAGTTAGATTTTGTATTCTGTTCCCTTGCACTAAAAGTTATTAATACATTTTAATGTATTTTTCTGCAATTGCATTGACTACAATGAAACTGGCATAATCAAACCTTTAACAATTAATTTTCTTAATCATGTAAGAAAAAGTAGACGGTGATTATGTGTACTTCTGATTGCAGGCACTGAGTGCACTGGTTGCAGCTGTGAGGGGTCAGTTCAACTGCAGGTACACCAGCTACATCCCTCCAGATGGTAGGCAGTTCCAAGTCAACAATCCAGGCTTCCCCAATCCCTACTCCTCGCCGCTTCTCTGCTACTGGTACTTCTACACTGACCCTGGCTACAGGCTCTCCATATCCTGTCCTTCAGTGAGCCTCGACAACGTGAGTATTCGCTCCCCAGCTCTAGTACATCAGCCTCTGGAGTACACCTCGACTTGATTTTTTTTGCTACATGTTTTGGGGTTTTTTCCATTTTAAAATTAAGAGGAAGTACATAGCCAAGTCTCATAATATAAAAATAGACACATGTTTTCTATAGAATTATTTACTATTTAAAAAAAAAAGCCTAAATTAATTTCCCCGGGCAAAAAATTAAGAAATCTTCGTGCGTACAGAGATATAGAACATTTAAGGGTTGATGTTTCGATACCATATTTACACTCAATAATTCGATTCAAAAGTCGGATTTCTGTATTTAATAAAACATCCTTTTCAGGAAATATTACTTTTTAAAAAGAACATAAGTCAATAGCATCTTTTTAACTTTAAATATTTCATTCCAGTAGGCTGAATTACCCCAATTGTAAACAGACGATAAGCGAAGACTCCATAATACGCTATTATTAAATAATCTCTGTTTAGTTTCACTCTGAGTTATTTTTGCAGAATATGCGCTGAATTCAATTTATTATTTTAATATCACCCGCGTATAAATATACTTCCATATATTTAAGGTGCTCTGACAGATCATTTATATAAATGAGAAACAGGAGTGGCCCAAGTATTGATCCATGAGGGACCCCTTTGTGGATCTACTTATCTAATTATTATCAATTTTAGAGATTTACCATCGCTCTAAGAACCTCTTATTCAAAACTTCTTTAGGTTAGCAGATGAAGCTATCACCTTTTCTTTAGGATCAAAATAATTTAATCATTATTATCATGGTGTTGTTTAGCCTGTATCCTAAGAGAAATAAGATTTTTCTCTTAAAATTTTTTTTTATTGTTCTTGTGATTTTTAACAAAATTGAAATAAGTATTTCATTTAAAATTAATCGAGCATAATTTATTTTAAAAGCTAGTGATACTTTTGATATTCATCAGTGATCCAGAAAACTCTTTCGGTATACATCAAATTTTATAATTTAAGAATCTATATTTTAATAATTTGGTTTTTAAAGTACTGAGCGTATTAAATGGATTGGTTTATTATTTTATTTATAATTTCGTCACATTTCATTTTAGTCATAGGCTTGAAAAAGAGCATGAAAATTGTTTGTTGTTGTCTTTTATATTTGCCACATTTATTATATCTGTATAATCCTATTTTTAAAGTTTATTTTCACACCCCATATTGACTAGGGCATATATCTTTTATATCATGGGCAGCGATTTTAAAAAAATTCTTTTTTCATTATATTATCCATTAGTTTCGGATTCAATCATTCGCTTCATTTATTTTCTTGTCAACATTTTTAAAGAACTCTTTAAAATGATTTGGTTTAGCCACTTAAACCACCATCACAAGTATTCCTGAATTTATTTAAGAAAATAGAATAATATTTCTTCCCTTGAACCATGTAAAATCTAGAAATTATTCTTAGACACATGAATCTTTCTTAGTTCTCCTAGTATTCTTTTATATTTTATTTTAATTTTTCTTTTTAAATTTCATCAAATAAGTAATTTCACTAATTAAAAATTTTAAACAACGTGTTTAATGTTTTGTCTATATCTTTTTTCTTTATTTTAACATCTCGTGAGTTTTGTCTTGCAAAATTCTTCTTTAAAGCTAATATTGACTCCACAGTCATTTCTTTTACCGTTTTTTCAATAAAGATATATTTCTTTACCAAAATATTAGGCAAAATGGATTGTTGGCACAAGAGCCAAGTGATATAAAATTCCAACCTCTATGAAAACTTTACTTTGTTCCCCGAAATGTTTGGCAGAATGTAATCAATGGTCTTTTTCGTTTTCTTGGCTTCGTGGTTATGTCTTATTAAGTCAGTACATTAGTCATAATAATGACTCAATGTTTATATTTACTTTGTATTCTAGTACTATATCACTAAATTCAATATTCAAAAGGTAAAAATAGTAGTATTAGCAAATAGGAGGGCTCAAACTGGGGAAAATATAAATAGTACATATATAAACTGATATTGATTGATTGATTAGGGAAAAAATTTCTGAATTCCTTTATTTCCCACCTGTGTCAGAAATAGAGCTGGAAGGAATTATAAATAATAAATAATTATACTAAGTACTTAAATAACCAGAATATTAAAAAATTACGGTTCGGTTAGGTTAGGAATATTAAATAATTTATAGAGATATTAATATATCTCTAGAAAATTTAACGAAAATCGTGTTCAACGAAAGATAAATAAAAATTTTATGGGCCACTTCTGAACATCGGAGGCAATACCAAATTAAGGATTTGTCTTGTTTAATTGAAAATATACTCATCTCAATTTTGCTAACAATCTTGAAATTGTTTCAAGACATTTTGAAATTAAATGTTAAGGTTTACTGAGAAAAATTTTATTTCCAAGTCTAGATACAGATCATAGAAAACCACTACATGCGTGATAACAATAGATCGATGAACTATGAATGAACGAGGAGAGGAATTCTGTAAGCAGCCAGCCTCTTACATGTTACACCGATGGTCAACATTTGAAATGGAAAATGTTTCAAAAAGAAGATCCTAAAAGCGCCGAGTAACGACAGGGGTCCCTCATGGATCAATACTTGGGCCACTCTTATTTTTCATTTATATAAGTGATCAGTCAGAGCATCTTAAATTTGCTAAAATTCATTTATACGTGATGATATTAAAATAATAAATTAAAATTAGCGTGCCTAACGCTGAAACAATTAAGAGGCAAACTAAACAGAAATTACTTAATAATATCATGTTATGGAGTTTTCGCGTATCAGCTGTTTATAATAGGGATAAGTCAGTCGACTAGCGTTAAATAAATTCTTAATGAAAGGGTTATAATGTATCTAAAAGCAATATTTTACGGCCATCTGATTTTATAAAAAATATAAAGTGCATTAGAAATTGTTAGCTTGAACTTGGGCTCATATCAAATCAGGATTAAGTTAAACCAAGAAAACCATTTCGTACTTAATCACGATAACACTATTCAAAAATATATTTATATGTGTGCTAAAATATGGCTACTGTTTTTTTCGATGCTGCTGGATTATTGACTCTTTATTCTCAAAATTCGTGTTACATTTTTATAATTTGTATTTTTATAAATATAAGTTCTTGAAATTTTTAATAGTGAGTTCTATGTATTTTGATATTAATTTCTCTTTCATATCGAATGTTTCTCAAACACCTGATAAGCTAAAACTAAAACAAAAATAATGCTAGTAACTTGTAGAAAGTTTAACTGGTTCGAATCAATACTTTAATGCCAGATAAATAGAGAAAATATAGCTGGGATAGATGTATGAATGAAATTTCAGTGATGAGCTGTTAATATTTAGGAAGTGACTGTAAAGCTGAGGAGTCGCTGCTTTAATGGGAATCGAACCAGCGCATTGTAGAAGTCCTTCTTTTTTTTTTTAAAGTTTTTAAAATTCTAAAATTTTAATCAGCAAACAATAACAACAATCGGCTAGAAAAACAAAAACAAAAAAAAAACGTGCTAATAGCGCTTTTCAAAAAGTTGTATTAAAATTAATAAAAATAGGCATTGTCAGTGATTAGTAAAATATTTATTAATGAAAAAAGTTCATTAGATTATATCATGCAATTCAATGTGAAAAACATAGAGGACTCAGATTATTAAAAATGTCCCCCAACAATGAGGAGAGAGAAAAATGTTTGAAAATTTCTTTTAATAAAGTTTAATTTTATTAAATGTAAGAACCGCTTTACTAAGAGTAAAAAAGGTCAATAATGCGATTTCTTACTAAGTCTATCTTTTATATCATATCTTATCTTTGCAGAAATATAAAAAAATTTTTGTTATCTTTGGGAAGGGCTTGACTATAGATAGGCCTGACTATAGATAGGCCTGACTGTGATTGATATGTTAGAAATCAGGTTTTCTTCTCTAAACTAATGTGAAACTGACCAATGGGCGGAAAGCCTGTAGTAAAATATGGAAGTCACACTACAGGGAGCCTAATCGAAGTGTGAATTGCATGTCAATGAGAAAGCCGATTAGCTTGCCAGGAATGGCTCCTACCTTTCTCCTCTTGCGGTGGGGGAATTATCGGGATCAAGTGAAGAGGACAACCTGCGCACTCAACACAGCCAAGGTAGCAGGAGAAAGCAATGAGCTTTGGCAAAGGCAGGATTCTCTAGTCTCTGAACGGATATCTGAGTTGCCGAATTTCACCAACGAACCAGCCGAAGCAATCTAGTGGCCATCTGGACTGAGAGACTCTTAGCTGGGGTCTCTATAAATATGAAATCATGTCTTAGATGCCTATCCCGCGCTATGGAGAAGTGTCTGTAGATCAAATCACCCCGGAGTTATAGCATATCCCGTGATAGCTTCTCCAGAATTGAATGAAGAATTAGAGCGACTCCAGGTCCAGGGGAGATTGTAAAAGCCCTCATTCCCCATCCATCCTTAAAGAAGCCATTGCAGGATGTACAATAGATCCTAGCTTCTGGTCTAACCAGGAAGAAGTATTTATGGTGGGTGTGGAAGCCTGGGACTTAACATTGCCTAAATTTAATTTTATTATTTAAAATTAAATTTTAATTATTATTTATCTTAACATTAAAGGCCTAAAATAAAAATTTTTAAGTCTGTCTATCTATTTATTTGTCTCTGCGCTTTATAAGACTCGTAGCTTTTAAAGTAAGGAAAGGCAAAAGCCAATGCATGAACGAGAAAATAAATAAAGACCAATTAGGAATATCATCATAATTTAAAACAGTTAAAGAGTTCAAAAAAATTTAAATAGCATATTAGGTATGGCAAAATGTATTTCGACATTTTAATTCTATAATATTTTAAGGAGAAATGCACATTTGGAAAATATATAAGAATCTAATTTCGTTGGAGAATCTCATTCTTATGGATTTGAAATTAATTAGGTTGATGGATGTAAATTAATTGCAGCCTTTCTTTGGTAGTAATTCTGTTTTCAGAGTAGTTATATTACACGACGTATTTATATTATTTATTTATCCATAGTATTTATTTTACTTTTCTGAATAATTATTTACTAGAAGAAACGCAATTATTTTTCTCAATATTTCTTAGCATTCTATACCATATATAATCCAAAATATTCTTCAACCAAGAGTGCTACAGAAGTGAGGTTGCAAAACGGTTACCTCATTCGGTACATCTGACTTCTATGCTATGTATTTCTCATTATTTCTACAATGAATCCTATTACTTGGCTATTTTCCTGAAAGTATTATGTGTTACAAGAGAGTGAAAAGCTCCGTTCTATTTTTCCTGAAGGTTTTCCTTTATTTTTTTGACCTATAACATGCTGCAATCATTTTCTTAGCGAATATTTCGGGCATCTGAGATGTGCAAGTCCAGCATTTTCTACTGATTTTCATGCCATCCCGACTTTCTCAGTTCTTCGCGTAAGAGGAAAAGTTAGATGTACTATAGGAAATAAAGGTTCCGATACAAAGAGCTCATATCCCAATTAAGTAATGTGTCATATAAAAGTTCAAGATAAGATAAGAACATCAATCGTTCAGCCTCATAAAAATCTTAAGCACTTGTAGCCTATTGGTTATCTTTTGGAATCATTCTGTTCGGAGGGTTATTACATCTGAGAATTGAATTGTTGCTCAATTCAAGGGTAAACAAGAATTCTATCCCACTCTTGAAGTGAGTGTGGATTTTATTAATTTCCTGAATCAATTACACTATTTTGAAAGTGTTCTTCAATAACTCCAGGAAAAAAATAATTGAAGTGTCCTACATATTATATTTGACATACCTGCATGTTCTTCTACTCCTCATTCACTATTTCCTTTGTTGTACCATTAAGTACATCACAGTCCATAGTCCCTATCTGGAGCCATTCTTCCAATCCAATTGAGAGAAGAACCACAAAAGTCTATACATACATCATTTAAACTTTTACTTATACAGAAGTTCCTTCTTTAATAATGTTGATTCTGGAAAAAAACAAAATACCCTATGGGGTATAGGAATGTTAGTATTAGTGTGCGTAAGGCTTGTACAAATCTCTGAGGTCTGGCCAAGTACACTATATAAGCGAAGACTCCATAATATGCTATTATTAAATAATCTCTGTTTAGTTTGACTCTGAGTTATTTTTGCAGAATATGCGCTGAATTCAATTTATTATTTTAATATCACCCGCGTATAAATATACTTCCACATATTTAAGGTGCTCTGACAGATCATTTATATAAATGAGAAACAGGAGTGGCCCAAGTATTGATCCATGAGGGACCCCTTTGTGGATCTACTTATCTAATTATTATCAATTTTAGAGATTTACCATCGCTCTAAGAACCTCTTATTCAAAACTTCTTTAGGTTAGCAGATGAAGCTATCACCTTTTCTTTAGGATCAAAATAATTTAATCATTATTATCATGGTGTTGTTTAGCCTGTATCCTAAGAGAAATAAGATTTTTCTCTTAAAATTTTTTTTTATTGTTCTTGTGATTTTTAACAAAATTGAAATAAGTATTTCATTTAAAATTAATCGAGCATAATTTATTTTAAAAGCTAATGATACTTTTGATATTCATCAGTGATTCAGAAAACTCTTTCGGTATACATCAAATTTTATAATTTAAGAATCTATATTTTAATAATTTGGTTTTTAAAGTACTGAGCGTATTAAATGGATTGGTTTATTATTTTATTTATAATTTCGTCACATTTCATTTTAGTCATAGGCTTGAAAAAGAGCATGAAAATTGTTTGTTGTTGTCTTTNAATGATATAAATTTTTAAAATGTAACTTAATAAAAACAATGTGAATAGTTTGGTATTTTAACAATAGATGTGCTGAAATTAGAAAACGAACTTATGTTTAAGTATTTAAGCTTATTTTAATACAATTTAAAACCTTGTCGTGAAGTTGTAACATCCTATGGATTCGCTGTAATTCGCCGTACGGTGATAAAGAAGGAGGAAAGGAACACGGAATTTTGGTGTTACATGACGTCACATGGACAGAGAGCTTCAGATTTAATGTGACGCACTGGATTACGTTATAAATGAGGGTTCTGTAAACAGCTTGTTGTCCCTTGTATTGAGTGACTGTGACACCGTTCGCCGCCATGAATATTCAATCGGAGTAGCCATTACGCTCATCACGAGAGTCCCCTACAGATATAGTCGTCAGATATATTTGTCGTAAGCCTCGGCGGTATGTAGATTGGAGTAGTGTATGGGCTTATCACTCTTTGGAAATAGGGTCAGAGGGTAGGGTATTTGTATACCCAACCACGCTATCCATAAAACCCACTCCAAAAAAAGAAAAAAAGTAGGACAGGAATCATATCCGTAGGATAATCGTTGGAATTCTACTGGGATTCTTTTTGGAAAACTAGGTTTCCTAATGCAAACTTACTGCAGAAGATGAAGTCTGACGCAAGGGCAGAGTGATTAAGTAGATTGCGCATTTGACGTTACACATGGAAATAAATAACAGCAAATAACGTGATAAAAAAAATAAAAAAGTACAATTAAGGAGACAGTTAATATCTCTAAGGCTGGCTCTGAACCAACGAGGAAGGAAAAGCGGCTTAACCCTTCCAGTGTTTTATTTTATTTATTTATTTTTTTTTAAACAAAATTTACCGTATTGCGTACTAAGAAAATTGATTGTTAATTAATTAATTTGTAAAAAATACATTTTAGTAGTAAGTTTAAAAGAATATGCTGGAGAAATAAGAACTCATATCTGCACTCTGAGATGTGACCATAAACCTCTCTCGGAGATCTATCCAGACATCACTATCGCCCTGATGATGACTTACAAGTTTTGTCAAAACTTTAATAAAAACCTGAATATTTTCTCCAGCATGATACTACATGATACGGCCAGCATACCTCCAACTATGTTTAAAAGAATATATTTCACACCAATCATTTTTATGATTTATTCGTAGGTATGAAACAATGAATGTAAAAACAATTTTTTTATTTGTCATCATCATAACCTAATCTCTTTCTCACATATTTACAGACTTTAGTAAATTTATTTGACAGTTTATAAAAAAAAAAAAGTTGTTTTTTAACAGTTTGTCAAAAAAAGCATAACTACAAATTAGGTTTTCTATTTTCGAATGAATTATATAATGTATCTCCTTTGATGGCATTTTTCAATAAATATTTTAACGAGAAATCACCAAAAATTAGAAGATCAACTTGTGTTCAAGACATAAATCATATTTTTGATACGAGTTGAAAACTTCTTATCGATTTCGAATACTTATAGCTCATAGAAGAAGTAATATATATATAAAAAGTTTGATGATAGCTTCTTCTATTAGCTATATATATATATATAAAGAGAGAGCAAGAGCTATAAATATATATTGTTATCTCAGAAATAAATGTTTCATGAAAATGTAAAGTGTTTACTATATAGTTCGGTCCATAAAAACTATTAGTTTATAATTTTAGTAAAATTATAATAAAATACCATCTTAAAATTTCAGAACAAATTAAAAAATAAATTTTCAATTTACGTGCCTGTCTCTTCAAGTTATATCCTTCAGAATTTGAAATTCATAATATTTAGGATTATATTTTAACAATATGTATAAGTTTCAATGGTTTATTTTTACTCATATAGTTGATTCAGAATAAAATAATTCTATAAAATGAATAGGAATTATCTCTTTTTTATGTTTGTTTGTTTGTATATAATAGAGTATTTTATATTTTTTAAGAAAAATCCCTTCTGTATGTCTGAATATATTGTGCAATCTTAACACCAGTTCTAATTGGTGTTGTAAGCAGTGATAACCGTGATGACGTTAGGACTGTAGTAGATATCGCTCATCTAGTTATCGATAAAGCATTTAGTTCTGATATCAAGGAGGTAACTCATCCTGAAGGCGTTGAAGGGAGATGAAATTGATCTGCTAGTTATAGCAGGGATGCTTATCACTTCACTGTCACAGACCGTGATTGACTTGTCACTGTGAATTCTGTTCCGCCCTTCTAGAGAGCGATATAACCTTGCCTATAGCTTCTTTAATATCCTACTTGCATTTGTCTTTTTCTGAAAATGATATACATTAATAAAATGTAGTAAGGCCTATTACTGTATTGTAAATGATAGTTTTAAATAATTCGAAACTCATTTTTTGTAACTGTGATTCGCATGGCACAATCTAACATTTTCTATTAACTTGTCTTAAACAGAAGCCTACTAGAAGTGCTTTATAATATAAACATATTTTTACCTAATAAATATTGTGAAAATCTGTAAGGGATTATTGACTCTAGGGGAGTGTACGTACCAAGGGTGATGGTGAGAGATAGAGACCTGTGCTTAACTGAGTCTACATTGTGACTGATCTGTTTGAAAAATTTTTATTCTAGTTTATTTTTTTTAAATTATTAGTTTTAGGGATTTGTTTTTTCCTCCAAATTTATACATTATGGTCCGTTTCATAAATTCAATATATTTAAATTCATGTTTACATATATATTGAAACACTAGCGGTTGTGTAAAAAATAATGTAATTTTTTCTTTTTGTGTGTTCATTACACTCTTTCTACTTCCTGCTCTTTTTATTAAATGTACACACACTCATACATGTATACAATATTAAATTTAAATATATTAAATATACATTATTGAATTATTTCCACACCTCATTGACAAGACAGTTTGTTGTATAATGTTATTTACTACATAGCTTTAAGGGATCAGGATCTCATTTACTTTAATAATTCTAATAATGATTACTATATTATGGCAAAACGTTTCTAAAGATCTAAAAAAAATTATTTTTAATAATATAACTGAATTTCAGTCTGTCTCAGTTATTGAAAAATGTAACTCTTATATTGGTGACTTCTCAAAATATTTTCCTAAATTTGTACCTAAAATCAATTGGGGACTAAGGATAACCTCTTACTCGGAGCTACCATTACTACTTAATGATTAATATTGCATTTGCAAGTGAATAATATATTTGGGATAAAAATTTGACGAGTAATTAGGAAATTAATTAGTTATTTTAAATTGTTAATTCAGTGATAAGCTTTTTTAGAATTTGCTATAGAACAGCATTTTGATTAATTTGACTAAACATAATGAGTGTATGTTCACGTAGGCTTCGACGGTCGTCAGAAGTATTTACCGTTTTTTCTTCTGGGTTGGACCGTGTCAAATTGGTGTTATTTGCCGAGCTTTCGCACATCATGTGATGGCTTCTTCAGGGCTGAAAAGAGAATGAGAGTTGTAAAAGAGAGATTTTTAAAATCCAGGTGGTATATAATTACCATGTTTTATACACCAGGTGGTGTATAATCCCGGCGCAGTCCGGTCCTTGGGCGAAGCCTGCCTTCCCATTGGTTGATCCTGTGTTCTGGCGGCTGGTCTCTGGAGTAATCAGGTGGTTGACAAAAAACCAGCGCTCATTGACAAGAGGATCCAACCAATCAGTGACCAACCACCTGACTACTCCAGAGACCAGCCGCCAGAACACAGGATCAACCAATGGGAAGGCAGGCTTCGCCCAAGGACCGGACTGCGCCGGGATTATACACCACCTGGTGTATAAAACATGGTAATTATATACCACCTGGATTTTAAAAATCTCTCTTTTACAACTCTCATTCTCTTTTCAGCCCTGAAGAAGCCATCACATGATGTGCGAAAGCTCGGCAAATAACACCAATTTGACACGGTCCAACCCGGAAGAAAAAATGGTAAATAATAATGAGTGTATACAATTTTCACGTATAAAATAAATATTGACTACTAGTGCCTAGAAGAATTCGAGGCTTAACAGAACGATATTTCCAGAAAAACAGTCATATCTTCCAATGTTCTCATTATGTCTACCTACTTTCTACTACGAGGTACGAGATAAACATTTCAATTTCTTCTTATGACACATGTATCTACTGTCATTCATAAAGACATGCGTTCACTATCTTGTCGCAGGTAAAAGATAATGTGGAATGCTTCAATTTTCTCCCTTATCACTTTTGTGTTTAGCTGTTTTCCTCATGCCACAGTTTTTTCCTGGTTATTTCGCCGATTTAATTATATATTTCACTGATATCGCTCATAATTCACCAATAGGTGACTGCTGGTGAATTATGAAGGATATATTCCATGATGCACGATAAATATTCAATATATGTATTTTTTAATATTTTCTTTACATGAAAATACTCTTAGATTATTTCGTTTTGAAAAAAAAAATACTAGTGTAATAGACTTGAATATACAAAATTATATCAATAATAATATTAATCTAATGACTGTTCTCCGTATGTAATACGTCGCCTTTAACCTATTTTCAATTTTCTATGAAAATTTTGTTGTATGTGTCATAATTCACATTATCTAGGATAATAGTAAGAGCGTTAAATTAATAGTGACGTTTTTTCCTGCAATTTGTGTAATTTTGGCGTATGCAATGAACAGTACAATTTTCGCCATCGTTTTTCCCTTACCTCCAGGACTTACTAATGGTTTTCCAGGAGTCAGCGCAGTTCTAGCCAATGAAATAGCTTATTCATATCAGCCTATTCCCGTCGACTTTAGCGGAATGTATTTACTAAAGACTTATTGCTGGAGAGGGACTGCATTCAGAGACGATTTATCTCTACTAGGCTGAAAATCTCATCTTTCTTTGAGGCTATTCTACTTTTTAGCAGATTTCCGATTTCTAGGATCTTCACCACTTAAATTGCGGGTGCTAAAATAATTTTGTACACATACAAACACAACCCCCCCAACACACACACAACCCCCTCTCAGACACAACCACCTCCCACACACACACCCACCCACCAGACATTGCCCTGATGTTCGCAAGAGTACAATAACGATTATTGAGTGAGCCTTCATCCACTGATGATGACTCCACTTACATTTTTTACCGTTAGGAGTGAGAGTGTTCTGAATCCCAAAACTCAAAAATTTTAAAATTAAAATCTTGTAGACATTTTTCAAACAAATTCCAAATCTTCAGGTTAATCCATACTCTTAGGTAATTTGACTTTACTGTAATTTTATAGCAATTTTATTTGTAGTACTATAAAGTAAAGTTCATTTTGTTAATGTAATAAAAGTACGACCTATCGTGCTTTCTTTTGCAGCTTTGCGTATTTTTAAATGTATAATAAGACAGTTTTATGCCTGATTTGTTACGCCACGTACCTTTCAGACAAGCTAAAATTGGGTGCGCACTTTTCCGATTTTCCATATGTCATCTCACTTGTCAACTGAGGAGTTTACCAGGAAGAAAATTTTCCGAATTTTTGTTTCATATTATTCAATTCTGCTCATAGATCGAATCCAAGAATAAATCTATTAAAACTAATATTTCATTGACTCTTTTCTAGTTTATTCTTTATTTCGTAATACTAGGGAGATCTAATGAATTTAGAAGAAACTGTATTATTTATTATCAATATATTAATATGCTACACAAAGAATGTTGCGATAAAAGCCGATGTAAAATTTTAAAATTAATATGTCATTTCTATTTGCTAAGTTTAATTTAAATTAGGATAGTGAATTGTTTAAAATTATAAACTATGTTCACGTAGGCTTCGACGGTCGTCAGATGTATTTACCGTTTCTTCTTCCGGGTTGGAAGAAGAAACGGTAAATACATTATAACCTATCCTTTCAATTATAATTAATTGCTAATTAATTGGGGTAACTTTTGCTTTATTGTTATTGATGAAAACATGCTTTACTGGGTATCATTTCATATATATTAGAAGACATAAAGTTAATTTTCTGTGTTAAATGTGTTATGTGTCTACTAAAGTATTTATTTTCCATTCGTTCAACTACTTATTGTCATGGAGAAATTTATTTGATGTAAGTCTATCTCAGACAGGAGTCAACTTGTAGCGCTAGACGTGTATGAAATACGTAATAAATTTGAATGTGGAAAAATCCGTCAGACCTGGGCTTCTGGGTAAATTTTTAATTTTTATTTACCACCCATGCTGCCACTTAATGTTATTAGAAAGAGTTTATCTGGATGTAGCTAACTAATTATAGACTCCTATAGCACTGGGTCTTAAGCCTGAAGAGATTATTTAGGGTGGGACACGAACCCAAAACCCCAGGCTTGAGGTAACCCTTTGGTTACCATATCCCCCGAAAGAACATTACAACCAACACAGTAGTAAACTGCATCTCTGTCTGGTAAATGTTGAATGCTGCACTTTAGACAATTAGATATTGTTAAAACAGGTAACCTTCGCCTGTTGTAAACCATATGAATAATGTAGTAGGCGTTTTCGAGATAAAGGAGAAGTGATGAGGACTTGTACTAAACACAGCTAAACTTTCACTTAACACTTGTGAACTTTACAAAGGGGGCTATGGAGAGACCTGAAGAATTAATGAACCAATTTTATAACAACTAACTGTAATTATTGGATCCATACTAATGCTCTAAAGAATTTCATATTGCTGTGCATCATGACCTTGTTCTTGCAACTGTAACATCTGATCAAATGGAATAGTTTAGAAGGTCAGTCTGATCTCTTGAAAGATACAGACATTTTATGTGAACTATCGATTCCATGAATTGTTTTTTGCAGTTTTGGCTACTTCAGGTTTATTACAACTAAAGAACACCTTAAAGTCATAATTTATTATTTATTATTCATCAGTGTTATTCGTGAATTTTATTATTGGTGATTGGAATATATATATGTTCATATATGCACTATTTACTTTAATTTCTTTCTCAAAGGTATGTTTTAATCAAATATAAATTACTGCGAAGAAAGGAAAAATAACATTTGAACAAATATCAAAAATGTGCAAGCAACATTATAAAATCAAAGAAAGTGAAATTCACAGTTATAGTCTCGAGTTATAGTCCTGGGGATGGAGCATTGAGATTTCAAACATTTGAGCGACGAATAAGGAAGATTAGGTCTTTATTAATAGAAATATTTTTTTGGGGTTCGTTCAAGGTTGGTCCAAAAAAAAAAAAAAAATACAATTTTTCAAAATGTGTATTTTTTATTATCGCAAACGTTTCTTCTTATATTTTAAGCCATATTCAGGGCTATCATGAAGGCGTGAGGGGATCAAGTGTTCATCTTGGATCAAATGTTCATGAATGTTCATTCAGTGTGCATGCCAGGTGACAACACGTCCCCTCAAGGCCTTCCTGATATCCCTGAATATGACCTACAATGTAAACCGAAACGTTGACAGACGATGAGTATTTCGACCCATTGCCTGCTTATTATTTGTGACAGATAACAGTATCCCATTCCTCATTAATATTTTGTGTTAGAACTCAATTTTTGTTGATACTATCTTTATCATATTTAATTTATAATATAAAGTCATATATCCTTATCTTGGCCTCTGAATTATTTAAAAAAAAATTGGCATTTTTTGCTAGTTATATAAGCTTTGATTAGTTACAATCTGGATTAGATGGAAGGTGGGAATTCTGTGACTGTAGCTAATGTATTTGTAGCTTGTTACTGATGTATGAGCTGGAGGATGACAGGAAAAGTATTCCCCAGAATGGCGGCTGGTACTGTCGGGATACGCTGAGTCTGTACGGGAGCACTGCGGACGGGAACTACTGCAGGCCGTTCTCGAGCGAGTCACTCACCAACAGGCTCCTTCTCTCCTTCCAGGCCCTTAGTTTGTAAGTAATCTCTTTTCCTCATCTTATTCTGATCTCCTTGTATTCTTCTTCTCTCAACTCAAGTATTTATTTTTAACACCTCGGTTTCTATTTTAAATAAGTAATTACTTTAGTTAAAATAGGAAACGAGGTGTTGAAAATCATTTAATTAAATTATTAAATGAAATTAAAATTAAATTAAATTTGTTTCTCAGGCTTTAGAATAAATTTTCAATTTAAGAATATATTCCTTGAATAAATTTCAATGTAAGCTATAAGAAGAATGGTCGGTTTCAAATAGAGATAATTGAACTCTTATATGAATCAATGCACATTTTTGCAGAATGAACCTCAGTAGTGGTTGTACCAAAATTTTCTTTATTTACTTTCTTATCAGAGAACAAACCACGATTCTGAAACTGTTATCGGTTTCGCGATAGTAATATGATGTTTCCAAGCTCTTAGTTGTTTTTTTTTTTTTTTTTTAAATATATGTGAAAAAAATAAAACAACTATTGTACGTAATCTGTTACAATTGAATTATTTGTGAAAAGATTCTAATACTGTCAGTTTTTTATTATGTTTTTGAATAACACCTTTCAACTATTATTCAACTACATTTCAACTATAACACCTATTATTTTTTTTTTTTAATTTTATTGACTTAAAAATCAGTACCGTTTATTTTCTTCCATTTCAAAGCCATTTTTAGGCCAGAAAATATTTCCTGCGTTTGCAGCAGACTGTGTTTTGTTGTTTGGGCCATTTTTTATTGATTTTATGATAATATATCCTCCATTTTTTCCTAAATGAAATTCAAGTGAGGATTGTTTTTCAGATCACAGGGAGGAAGGTTTCTGTGCACTGTGCAAGTCATCAGGCAGACGTGTGACTGTGGATGGTCCTACAGGGTGACTATATACTTAATTCTTATATTTTTATTATCTTACGAATAAAATATCTTATTGATAAAAGGGGTTAATAATCCCTTATTACTGACCTAACATGGATATTGCAAGCATTGAACGCGAGGCTGATGGGCAATAAACGCATCCTTTAGTCTTCTATCAAAGTTTCATTTTCTTTCTAGTTGACGTCCTAACTTGTCGAGTTCTTTCCACGGATTTCTTGCCCTTTCGGCATGTCATTAAAGTCTTAGCGCAATTAGCATATGAAAACCTTCAGCCAAGCATCTTAATCAATGATTGCAGTATTTTTTTGTTTTTCACCTAGTCTAAAATCTGAAGTTTATATTTTATTTAATAGATGTATGTGCATTTTTTAGAGAGACAGCTAGAGAGGGGAAGAGAAAGGAAGAGAAAGAATGAAGGAGTGAGAGACTGTGGGGGGAAGAGAGAGAGAAGGAGGAAGGGAGAGGTAGTGAGAGAGGGAGGGGAAAGAGAGAGAGAGAAAGTGTCAGAGAGTATGGGAGAAGAGATAGAGGGAGAGAAAGAGATCGAGAGAGAGATTATTAACTTCTCGCTTTCAAAAGCTGGTAAAATTTTAATAGGATAAACTAATCTGTTGCTTCCGTCTTTCTGAGCCATGAATTATAAGTGTGTGGTCGACTAATCTTATAGTGTGGGAACGATGACCTTAAGGTCTTAAACATCCAGTAACTTTCATGAAGGGAAATTCTTTTAAGACCTCAAAGATTTTAACTAAGACATGTCCTTCGTCCTGTGAGTTTTTTTTCACGTCTGAAACTAACTAAAATAAAGGAGCTGAGAGACTGTGCTTACTGTTTACTGAAATTCTGGCTAGTAGCGTTTGGATACAGGCCTGATGATAGAGCATCGTAGAAATTGAATCACACTTGCCTTGAATTTCCCTCTAGCCGTACTGAGTACGAATGAGCTTAGAGAGATATACATCTTATTTGTTTATGCTATTTTATTCCTCTAATTCTGGCCGAAATCCTAATTAATTATCCCAGCATTAAATATTCATGTTGTTTGAAAAGTAGATCCACGAATGAAAGGCAGCGGAATGGCATTCCATGAAAAGAACAATGGAGATTGTGTTAGGAATGTTAGAGAACATAATAAGTAAACCTCTAAAATAATTTTAGTTCATATTCCCGATCTCTGAAGATAACCTCCTTTTATGAACGTCTGGGATATTTTGTTTATGAATAAATTATAATTCCTGGGCTACAAAATACATTGGTCTAAATAATGGAATACATTTTTTAAAGAAGTAACAGGAACGATTTTTGAAAACCATAATTCTAGACAAGACTGAGAATTTTCAGCGAAACCTATTAGCATGTAGGTTGAGCAAGAATTGGTGTACCCATCAATAGTGAATAGATGTACACGTAGACTTCTCCTATTATCATTTCTTCTTTCTCTCCACTCCTTCATCTGGTATCTCTCTGAAGTGGTTCAGGGAGGGAAAAATGTGAGCTGGAATGCAGCGATTACTATACTGTTCATCTGGGAGGAATTTCCTCGGTCCCTGGAAAGGATGTCCAGCTGATGTGAAGCTATTATGGTTATTCTTTTACAGCAAAAGATCGTTGGGGGACAGGATACGCGGATAAATGAGTTCCCGAGCATGGCGGCCCTCATCGACGCCAGGAAGGGCGTGGAAGTGTGCGGGGCTACTGTCATCTCAACCCGGTACGTGGTCTCCGCAGCCCATTGCCTCAACGTGCTCTCTGTGAGCTCTACTGGAGTCCTCGTTGGCGAGCACGACCTCAGCACAGGTGCTGTATAGCTCTTTGGAATACCTCTTAACTGCTTCTTCTCGAACGGTCTAGCGTGTTTCTTATTAGTCCCGTTAGAGTGGAGACGACGAGTGACATTTTCCCTCCACATGAGATACCTTCTTTTGTGAGGTACAGCCAAAATAAGCTACTAACACAATAAAACTTAATTGTAATACCATAATAAGTTTAAAATAATGATATTATAATAAATAATTCGCTTGCAAACAAAACCTATGTAAAAAAAAAAAGATTTAATATTAAAGGATGTAAAATTCTTCTAAAGAAAAAATTTTTAGTGTCTCCTAAGTAACATGGTCTTTGAGGAGCGCCAGAGTAGCTCATGGGATCTCTTCGCAGGACAGGGCGCTATCCTGTTCAAATCTCGCCCATTATAAATAATAGCTTTCCCTGCGCGTCGGATATCTAGAGTGGGATGGCAACCTGTAGATAGCCCCTTCCTCCATGATCCAAAGAGGTTGAAAGGAAGGCTAAAAATAAAGTTTGTTGGTTCCACATATATAGGATATTACTAATAATCCTGGGATTTGTTCCAAACATATCCCACAGCATATACAATAAGGATATGCTCTCCTAAAGAATTACTTACTTAATTCCAATCTGTTTTAAGTCCGTCACAACGTACTTACAATATTAGACAATGATCCTCAGTAAAAAATACTTTCTAATAAATTTAGTGTACACCCATCGAAGCGTATAAGTTCATTAAGTTATTTAAGAATAGAATAATCAATAAAGTAAGGTGGCATACTCGGATTCCAGATACGTCTGGAGTTAATAATACGCAGTATATAATTACTGAACATGTCCAAAACCTGATTATAATTTATCTATGGTTTAAATTCCTCAATTTAAGTTGACTTCTTAGCCCGCAACATCAGTCAGTATTGCATGAGCAGTCTATGTTAGATGTTTAAGGAGACTGGTTGAAAAAGTCCCTCTGTAGCTGTATACTGCAATTAATTATATGACTGATGTTAGGGAATTCTTCTGTGTTCTGATAAGGTGAATTAATGGTAGGGGGGAATTAAAGTTCAATAGATAGTTTTTGATAATTTTGTTGTTGGGTATATATCGATATTATCTAAAGTAAATATAAAGTCCTTCCTTTTAAGCCCGCAACATCGGTAAGTAATGCAATGACAATCTATATTACGATAGTAAGGAGGCAATTGGAATTGTCCTTTTAGCAAAGCGTAAGCCACTCATTGGCGTATACTTATTATTTTATATACTACTAGCGATGGACATTTTCGACATCGTTAAATTTTAATAATTCGTTATGCAAATATATAACAGCTCTGTGCGAAACAAAATCTTGTTTTAACGACCCTGCGATGAGAATAATTGTAATCGTCGAACATGAGTTTTAATGTTTTTGATACACATTGATTTCAATTGCTATTGCCATTATGCCATGTGATTGATGTATTACATATATGTCATGTGATTGATGTATTACATATATGTCATGTGATTGATGTATTACATATATATCATGTGATTGATGTATTACATATATAACATGTGATTGATGTATAACATATAAGATGTCATTTACTTAAAAATGTTTTGCTTTATTATTCCCGTATTAGATTAAAAAACTACTTCAGTTAATATGTTAAACTACATTAATAACACCCATATTATTGTAATAGTACAAATATAATGCTATTTAAATGTCTGCTATATGCATTGCATTTTAAAATTTGTAATCAGTTATTTTTAAACAGGAAAAAAGCTTCTAATATTTCAAAATCCTCCATGACACAAACTAAGTCCATCATATATGAAATTTATTTTAATTTTTTTTCTCATTTAAACCTCAGACCTTTTTGATTTTTTGATTCAATGTGAAATCAGAAGGGATAAATTATTGTAGAGTTACATTCAACTAATTTCAGAGCTATTAAATAATTTGAACCCGTATTTTACGGATAATAATAATAAAAATTAATGTAACAAATTAATTTGTACATGATTGTGAGAGTGTATGCGTGCACTTGCCTAATTAATGTTTTATTCTATTTATTCTTAGGTGGTTGGATTGACAATTTTTTGGATTGTATTACATCACATGGGGGATCAAAATTTTTAAAAGGGCGTCTGGTTGAAGACTAACAAAGAAGAAACGTGTGCACTAACCTTTCCGTTTCATTCTTCTCATTAAAATACAAAAGGCAGTGAAGTAAATAAACAAAACAAAATAGGAAAATGTATTTACCGTTTCTTCTTCCGGGTTGGACCGTTTCTTCTTCAGGGCTGAGTAGAGAATGAGAGCCCTAAGTAGAAGAAACGGTAAATACATCTGACGAACGTCGAAGCCTACGTGAACAAAATAGGAAAACTTGGAAAAACGAGAGGCCAATAACCTACCCCCGGTTGATGGCATCATTCAAGTTATTAAATACCGTTGATTGCAAGTTATTCATCTCTCCTTTCCTCCCTTCATTAAAAAAAAAATCTTTTGTGAGGTAAGGTGAGATAAATAACTGTGAAACATGTCAAGAAAAAAACCAACATTCAACTGTGTTATTCAACTATATGGCTTCATAACTTTTTCGGCCCAAATTGATACTAGTTTCAGTATAACCATTTTTTCTGATTATCCTGAGTAATAATTTGAAGTAGTGAATTTCATTTTAATCATATTTTTATATCAGGCTCGGAGACAAACGCAACCACACTCTACAGGGCAAGGAGATTCATCCCACACCCGGCTTATACTCAGGCGGGAGCGAGGAACGACATAGCTCTGATCGAGACAGCCCTGAACATGGTGTTCAGCGCGCGAGTCGGACCTGCCTGCCTCCCCTTCAACAGACCTCAAGTTCCTGAGGTGGGGGAGCAGGTCACAGTCTTAGGTAAATCCTTACTGCATTCCTTACTCTAAATGGAATTTATTCTTAGATGATTTTAGTTGGGGTTCGGTCAAGGTAGATCCAAAAAACACAAATTTAAAAAAATGTATTTTTTAATAAAGGATTATCTGCTAACGTTTCGGCTTACATTGTAAGCCATCTTCAGGGCTGTAGAAATACAATGTCATGAGAATACAATAATAGTTGAAATTAGTATAATAGAGAATTGCAATAATATAATGTGATATCAAGAGTATGAATGTAGAAAGCTATGTAAGAAAATTTAAAGTTTATGAAAAACAATTTGAAAAAGAACCAATTTGAAAAAAAAACAAACATGAAAACAAACAGCTTATTGACAAGAAAAAAATATAACAACCTCGTTTTCCGTTCTCTTTCTTATATTCCAAAACTTTCTGAAAATATTAAGAAATCTCTCAGAAAAACTTTTCCTAACCTGAAGATTTCTTTTTCCATCAACAACAAATTAAAATCTATTTACACCATCCTCAAAGACCCCATCCCCCTTCCTAACATAACTAATGTTGTCTATAATATTCCCTGTTCCACACCTAATTGCCAAGGTTCTTAAATTGGACAAACAAAACCCTATTTCCTGCAGAATTAATAACCATAAAAATGACATAAAGAATAAACTAAAAAAACTGCCCTCACTAAACATGTTTTTCATGAAGAACACACATTTGACTTCGAGAGCTTAACCATTCTTTTCACTGAACCCTATCAACACAAACGTCTTTTGTCGGAAACCGTTCACATCAACTTACAACACTATCCAGTTAACGACAGAACAGACATAGAACAAATTTTCTCAACTTATTCTAACATTTTCAACATTCTAAAACCATCAGCCCTCCTTCTCAATAAACCTTTCAAACGTTTTTCCCAGTTCCAAAGTCATTTTTCCCAATAATACCCTTCCTATTTTCCTTTGTCCTTTTTATTGCCCTCTCTTGCAACAGGCCGCTTTCCCTTTGAACCTTCCGCCTTGTACCTTCTCCCCCCACCCCTTTTACCTCTCACATTGGGTAGAAGTAAAAATTATATTTTAGTCATGAAAATGTGAACTTAGAGACAGGACATCCTCTCTCATCTTCATGATAGGTAGGTTTGGCAAATTACTGCTTTAATGTTATTTCAATATTTTTTTCTTGTCAATAAGCTGTAAGTTTTCATGTTTTTTTTTCTCTTCAAATTGGTTCTTTTTCAAATCGTTTTTCAATATCTTTTAAATTTTCTTACATAGATTTCTACATTCATACTCCTGATATCACATTATATTATTGCAATTCTCAATTATATTAATTTCAATTATTATTGTATTCTCATGACATTGTATTTCTACAAATTTATTTATTCTTGTATCCCTGAAGATGGCTTACAATATAATCCCTTATTAAAACATTTTTTTTTTAAATTTGTGTTTTTTGGATCTACCTTGACCGAACCCCAACTAAAATCATCTAAGAATAATATATACGATCAACAATCTCTCCTTTTGTATATGAAATTTAGTTTTCCCACGATTTTTTTAGGTCTTGCTTACTTCAGATGGAAGAACATTCATCTGAGAACTTTTCTAAAATGAGATACGCCTGTTACTTTTTCAAGTAATAGCATCACTTGTTGTGATAACAGTTATTATTATTCCATATGATCTACATAATGCATCCTAAGAATTATTAGATAAAGTTATTCGAAACCATGAATTTAATACCACTCCAAGTGGTAGGATACTATAGCGGAACATGGTAATGGTGAAATTACTCAGGGTTTCGGCCAAGATCAGAAAAATAAATAAATATTCAATCATTTTCAGTAATTATTTTATAATTGGCGACGTTTTGACTAAACTTGTAAGTCATCGTCAGGGGGGTAGTGATGTCTGGAGAAATTTCTGAGGGAGGTTGATAGTGGGAGAGGGGACCATAAACCACCCTCGGAGATCTCTCCAGATATTACTATTGCCCTGATGATAACTTACAAGATAAGTCGAAACGTCGGTAATGATAAAATAATTACTCAACAATCATTAATTATTTATTTGTTTTTTTGATCCTGGCCGAAACCCCGAGTAATTTCTCCAGCATAATACTCGACAGCCAACAAACTTCCTCCAACCATGTAACATGGTATATTTATAGTGGAATAAATGCTGATTAGTATTATCAGCAAGTATTTATTAATTTTTACATGGGTCAGTGATTATGCCACAATTAACCACAATTTTGTCGGAAAGGATTGCAAATTTTTTACCATAATCTGTGTATGTAAAATTTACATTCCATAAGATTTCGACTATTCTGTTCTGGGGATGGAGAAGAGATCATTATAATTTACCGTTTCTTCTTCCGGGTTGGACCATGTCAAGTTTTTGATATTTGCCGAGCTTTCGTACATCATGTAATGGCTTCTTCAGGGCTGAATAGAGAATGAGAGCTGTTTTTTAAAATCCAGGTGGTATAAAAATACCATTTTTTTATACTTTATAAAACAGCTCTCATTCTCTATTCAGCCCTGAAGAAGCCACCACATGATGTGCGAAAGCTCGGCAACTATCAACAACTTGACACGGTCCAACCCGGAAGAAGAAACTGTAAATACATCTGACGACCGTCGAAGCCTACGTGAACATCATTATAATTATTCTTATTCTAAAAGGGGCTTAGATTATTCCAAGACATTGATAAGCTTCGATTAGTATCGATTGGATTATGACCACAGCTGTCCGAAAAATAATGTTTTTAGTATCTAATTCAATATTTTGTGATATTTTTATTATTATTTCAATTGACTCCAAGCGTTATCTATCAACAAACTTCCATAATGTTCTGATTACCATACTGTACTAGGCAGCACCTCACCTCATTTCAAGTATGAAAAATGGTCTCAAGTAATAGACGTCTAGGCAGCTCATGACACTAAACTTTATCATACTCTACTCAGAGCATGAATAATGGCCTTAAGAAGATGACATTGGGATAAATCATAGCAATAAATGTCATCATATTTTATTCTAAAAAATTTTATGCAGCAAAATCCTCATAGAGAATGTCAAGAAAATATTAAATATTTTCAATATGCCCTATTATAAAATAGAATTTAAACAAGAGATTGTGGTCAGCTTAATTTTATATAAAAAAATGAACAATTGAAGATTGAATATAGGAATTCGTGAAATAAGTGGAACAGACTTTGGGGAAACTCGTTGTTACGACGTGAAACTTGATTCTATTCGGTCATAATACACATCTTTGGATTTTGTAGTCCAGGCCATAGTTAGTATGGAGATGTAAATGTAATGTGTGTGAGCAACAAAGGGATGGAGCGCATCATGAGAAGATTTATCGATTTTTGTGCGAGTTTCGACCACTAATCTTTCCGTCAAGAATCTAATCATCTCCTTTTCATGACAATTTTGTAGTCATTATGAAACGTAAAGAGCAAAATGGTCATTGCAAAGTTTTAAATATAAATAATGGTAGCTTCTTATTAATTTAAGAACTCTAAGAAATTAAAAATCCCTATTCTGTTCCACCTCGAAAATCATCAATTGGACGATTAAATAATTCAAATCTTCTACTAAATAATAAAGCCGGTAGTAGCACAGGACTGTGAAATTGAAGATTGAGGATTAGTAAATAAAGTAAAAACTGCAAGTTTTCCAAAACCACTGCCTTAGAAACTGCTTCATTGCAGTTTTGATGTGAGTCGGCCTGACATAATTTCCAATGCGGACCTCTGGGATAAATCTATGCACCAGTCTATATGTATAGAGATTTACCGGCAAAAATAGAGGTGAACTGAACACTTGCTTTGAAAGACATACTGCAGTGAACAGCAACCCTTAAGACTGAAAAGAGAAGACGAACTGGAGGAACTTTGGTAGAGGACTGTAGAATGGCTGGGGAATTTCGACAGAAGGTGCAGATTTTAAGTTGAAATAATAAATTCCTTTTCTAGAATTTTATTTCTCAAATGAAGATGGCTCATTAGGAATAAATAGTCATTTATAGTATATTTTTCTCTTATTCAAATGTCTCAAAATATCTTAAAGTATTTTCTTTTTTCAAAATTATTTAGAAGCATAGTCCAAACTGAAGATGAATGATGAGTTGTGTGTTTCAGGGTGGGGTACGACATCATTCGGCGGCCCTGTGAGCGATGTACTCCAGAAAGCCGACCTCCGTGTGATCCCGATGGAGAGATGTCGCGAATCCTACACTCAATATCCACCTTCTGGAGACTTCCAGATCTGCACTTTTGAGGAGGGCAAAGACTCTTGTCAGGTACTTACAGCTTTTCTCTCACTACTATCACCAACATCGACTTACAATGAAATTCAGTCCTGTCTATTTTAGATACCAAACAACTTTCTTTTCTTTAATGGTTGATTGTGCTGATTTTACAATTTTTTGAGAAACTAAACAAATTCTCAATTTTTACCTGAGTATTACAATGCAACGAATTACGAAGGCTATCCTCATATTCTAAAAGAAATTATATTATACTAACTGAGGAACAAAATATTATGTAAACATGTCAATTTACATCAATCAAATTTGAACTAAAATCTTCAAACCGGTTATTCTCAAATTTATTTTTTGTCCTTGGCCACTGAGCTCTAAGAAGCCGTTGTTCTAATCATTCTAATTTGGATCTGATATAAATTAGATTCGGACAAGAAGTTTGCGACTAATTGTTTATATGATCAAGGTAAGACAAATTGCCTTAGCTACCTTTCTGAAGGTCCTTATTCAATATCCCACTTTCCTAGTTCTCTTGTGTGACCTATTGCAGTCAGTGTTTTCCTAATGCCAAGAACCTTAGTAATGTATTTGATAAAATCAATTTGATCCCTCATCACTTTTCGTCTTTGAAACTTTTCATCATTGCTCTCATCTCATTCCTTCTCTTATCCTCTGGTTTCTTTTCTTAACAGTCTAAGGCGGCTTATGAATCTTGAGATTCAGCTTTAATATTTTTGGAGATGCATGCATTAAAGTTTCAGGCAAGGTAGCTTTTTCTTTCCTACAGAAATTTGCATTTTCTTGGTACTTTTTAATCCGAAACTTACCCTAAGCCATTAAAAGCTTATTTCTCACCCTATGCCTTTCATATTTTTTTATTCCTATTTTTCGTTAGTTCCCAAACTAATCGATTGGCATTGTCATTGTCTGATGTCTATCCTTCTTTCCTAAAATTAATATATTTTTTCGTAGCCCTGAAAATAACAAGTATGTGATTTATTCTTAACTTGCTTTATTTTACACACATCCCCTCTATTTAGACTGATTTTGATCGGTAAAAACCTATCTGAAATTACAATAGAAATTATTTACAATTACTGTGAGAAACAGCTCCATTTTTCCTCCAAAATAAAGTTATAAATGTATAATTTTTGAAGGTAAAGCTCAAGTTTTATGAAGAGAGGATCATCAGGAATTCGATGGTATTGGTAGTTGAGGAATTAAAAACTAATTTATAACCAAAAAAGGTGTTATATTAGCTAACGTATAGGCTGATGGGGGGAGAGGGAGAGAGACTCCTGCTAACAGTGTGCATCATGACTTTAGACATTCAGTCGTGATGTCGACACTATTCGCTCTGATGAAGGCCTGAAATTTAGGCCAAAATTAGGTTTGCTAATATAAAAACCTTTTTGGTTATAAATTAGTTTGTAATTCTTCAACTAGCAATACCACCGCATTCCTGATGATCCTCTCTTCACGAATAACTTTAGTTATTACTTCTTATGAAGTAGAAGTAAGATTGACTTTAAAGCTGTTGTTCTGAACACTTTCATGCCGTTTAGATGGATAGCGGTGGACCTCTGCTAAGCCTGAACAACGAAAACTCGCGCTACTACCTGGCAGGTCTGGTCTCCTACGGCAAGGGTTGTGCAGGAGACGACCCATCTGTCAGCACCAGGGTGTACGCCTACCTGGGCTGGATCGCGAATGCCACCGGTGGAACACGTAAGTCATCTTACAGTATTCCTTTGACTCTGATATATTTGAGCGGAATCACTCACTTAGTGTGCAGAGATGGACTGAAATATGTAATGTACGATCATTTTCATTTGGTGGTTTGAGCACTTGTATGTGTGTCGAGGGATACTTCGATCCATTCTTATGGAAGGTTCTGTACGGTATAGTCATAGTTCGCTACTATAATCGGAGTGCCATCGTGGAGAAAGAATTGACGGTAAACGACAGATTCAGACCTCCAGAAAGTCCGCAGTGTTTGCGGTGGGATATCTTCAACCAGGCGTAGGGCAGTAGAGAGATCAGCGTCTTTGGAAAAAAACCCTTTTCAAGGTGGTCTCTTTCAAGGAGTTATTCGTATGTATCATAAATGGAGTTATATCTACTTCTTTTGTATTGCTTACAAGAAGCTTCATATAATTTAGTTTAAGACCATAATGGCTAATGGCCTTTTTTCCAAGGAAATCTTCGGTTATTCATTTTGGACTGCTAGAGGACATTATAGGACAAGACTCAATCTATAGATCTTTTTCTAGAGAGCTACATTGGACTGATCATATGACGATGAAAATCAAATTCGTGACGAGGGCTATTTCAAAATCTGTACGCGATGGTGAGGTCCAAATCCAAACTGTAGTGTGTCTGAGCAATAATGACTGTAAAGAGCTACGTAGGATACAGTATATGACATTAAAGGTCAGACCCCATTTTCTTGGAGGTCATCCTACACTGTGAAGCGTGAGGAGGGCTACTAGTAAAGACAAAGAGGTTTTTTTTTATCACAAATTTAAAGGCAATTTGGTGTATTTATATTAAAAACAATTCATACAACAGGTAAATATAGCCTTTTTATTATATTTTTTTCTCGAAATCACAATTCCTGTGAAGAAAAATATGGTTAGTAATGTTTTTGTAAGTAGCAGTATAATGAAAAATTGTTCGAAGTGGAAAAATGTCTGAATACTCGTCCGAGCGTGATAAATTCTTGTGAAAAAAGTGCCAGTGATGAGTATTTTTCCTAAAATAGGAATTTTAATGTGTTGTATAAAGAGATCTAACTGTTAGGGAAAGTTGTAACCACGTGAAAAGTGATATTTTTAACAGCTTAGTAAATTATTTTCAACAGATTAATTTTTTTTTCTTAAATTTTTTCTTAGGCAATAGTCTTCAACATAATATCTACTATGGATTAAATAAAAGAGGTGAATGATCAAATGAGCCCTACGTATTATAAGAGATAGAATGATAATTGTAGATTATTAGGGTTAAGGTTTGAGCAATTATGACGTAGCTTACTCAGTAATATTTACTTCAATCTTGATATGATCACTTATCAGTAATTATATTTCTTATTGGGCGCAACTTATATATCTAGTATATTATATTAATATATATTATCTAGTGTTCTTTTGCATACACTCATACCACTATTATGCGTCAACGCAATTTTAGTTGACCACTTAAAATAGCAGAGAAACATGACGCCTACTTATTTAGCCTATTAGCCTAGCTTATAGTGGATTTTTTTATCTATGAGGTTCATACGGCATTTGTCATAATTACATTAATGTTTATTCCTTTATTTCTTACAGGTTTCATATATTGTTAATTTGACAATTTCATTTTTGCTTTTTGTTTCAGAAAATTTCTGCATAAAATGATCGTATACACTGAAGTGGAGTAACTTTCTTTTATTTATAAATAAAATATTTATTGTTCTGGAATTTCATTACCTATGAAAAAGAATTTCAAATCCTTCAAAGCAACCATTAATAGCCAGAATTTTTCGTCGACTCTTTCAGAAATTGATTGTATTAATTTAATTATTTCGTCTTAAATAAAAGAATCCACTTTATCTAATAAATTTATTTTCAAATATTTCCTATTTTAGAACTTTAAATAATTTTTAACAAATCTTCCTCCTTCAACAGATAATTATTTCCTTGTATAATGAGCCTTTTAAAAGCACATTTCATCAACGAAATGATACAATGATACAAATACATATTCATATATTTGGTACTATTATAATGAATTACTATAGTACTCTTCAGTACTTTTGCGATCCAACATACATTTAACTGCATTAATGAATAATGTCCTATCGCTAAGAAGAATGTCTTAGAGTCATAAGTCAAAAAAGTGCTGCAATAATATTTACAGATGATTTATAAAACTACAGTATTCGAAGATAAGATGAAAAAATTGTTTATTAAACTTTAAAAAAAACTTATGACAGATTAATTTTGCAGAAAATGCAAACTGGTTATAAAACTAGTTTTAAATTTGGTAAATTTAAAAACCCCACAGCTCACATTTTTATTACATTTAAATCCAGAGGGTTTTCAAGGTCTAAGCCTTCACTGACTACACACTGAAATATTCAATACCAACTCGATAAGTTTTGTTTTTTTTCAACTTATTTATTACAATTTCTGTTAACGTAAAAATATTTTGTAATTTGTGAAGAAAGGACTATCAGCAATTCGGTCTTGTTGATTGAAGAATATAAAAACTAATTTTTAACCAAAAAGTTTTTATTTTAGCCAACGTTTATGTCTGAATTTCAGGCCTTCATCAGGGCTGAATATAAAATACAAAAAACATACAAAATAATAAAGAAGAGGTCTATATGTAACAAAGAATAAAAGAGTGTAATAATAAACCTGTGTGTTATCCATTATATAAAAAATATAGATTATGACATATAGACATGTTTCTATATTATTTTTGTATGTTTTTCTAAATTATATTCAGCTCTGATGAAGGCGTGATAATAAGGCCGAATCGTTGGATAAAATAACACCTTTTTTTTAGATACAAATAAGTTTTTAATTCTTCAACTACCAAGATCGAATTCCTGATAATCCTCTCTTCATAAAACTTGACGGTCAAAAACTTTACCTCCACTTTGTAATTTGGATACAATGAACTAAAAAAATAACAAAATGACAATCGCATAGGAGAGAAGGTGACCAGTGACACAACTCTCAAATTATTTACAGACTATGTCCCCAGGAGGACGGACAGGGTTATAGGGGTTGGAGTTGGAAGACATGGTCTGTGCTAGTGGATTAGGATGATATTGCAGTTTACTGTGGAAAAGGGTGAAGCGGGAAGAAATGAGGTCTTAATAAAGTAAGTTCATATGCGTATTGGTACGGTTTAACTTCCCAGGATGAGCGATATCGCGCATGACAAGGGAAATAATTAAAACTAAACTACAACTTGTATATTGGATGTTTTTTCTACGGACTAGGATGCCTTTGGTCGCACTTTAACTTTATTGACAATCGACTCATTGATTACGTAGCGATCGGGGTAATTGGTAGACGTGAGAAGAACACCTCACCGTCTACGCAGTATTTGTATTTGCGTTTACGGATTTGGCATCGGAGGAAGAGTCCGTAGAGTCTTAACATGTGATCCTATTTCTTCACATTTATATCCGGAAGTTTTCATGTGATATCCACCTAATAATATACCGCCCAGATGCCTTCGACAAAGATCTTCTACGAGGCTTGCCTTGCTAACTACATTCAGATTATTCTCTGACACCTTAACGCCCAAGTGGTCTAGGAACAGGTACAGCTTCCTTAAGCATGCACAATACATGACTCAAGGATGAGTAACATAATAAATTCTCTCTCCATGGAAGTGCTATGTTTGTAGGAAGATTAATATAAGAAGTTTTTGGGAATCAACAAATTAAACCATTTCCAATAATGGAAAGAATCCGATTAAGGCGAGTTTCATGAAAAATGTATAATTAATAAAATATACTTGCCTTTTAATATTATTTTCCTATATTTATACCCTATGATATTTTTTATTTAAGTATCAGGAAAATGTATGATACAAGGAAGGTGTTAAGGAATGAACTAGGAAGGCTGAGTGAACACACAAACCTGTTTGCTTTTAAGGTAAATAGACATATATTCTCATCCATGCCCATCTATAACATAACATATGCTATCCCAAGGAAGGAAAATTTTCTTAGTTTATGTACGTTCTTTGTAAAATACTTTCACTACATCTAAGAGAATTTTTCTCGCATAGTCTCATAAATTTTCTAAAAAAATTTATTTATTTTAATTTATTATGTTTATTAAAATGAAAATTGTAATCGTCGAACATG
>KZ806949.1:179290-192689 GCA_000696205.2 Oncopeltus fasciatus
AACGGTCAGCATACCAGGCCCGGATAGCAGGAGATCCATGTTCGATTCCTGGCGAGGACAGATAGATTTTTTTATTCTGTTCCCTCTAATGAATTGTTTATAATTTACGTGGGATAAAAAAACCATAACCAAAATAAAATATTTAAAAGGTTTTTATTTTTCTTCAGAATAGCCTATTGTTAATCGATTTTTTCAAAAGCTGTCTGAAATAGATTTTTCATTTATTTTTATATTTTTTTATTATTAAAAGTTTTAAAATGTAAGTAAACATTTATACGCCTTTAATTATTTATTTAACATTCAGGTCTTTTATCATTAATCATATAAGTAATAAATGTATGTCCATTTTTAATCATTGAGCCATATACAAGCTCGTTCAAATTTTAAGTACATATTTGTGGTTCATTTGTTTATTTTATATCCGCATAAAACTTTAATTTCCATTAATTAATACATTATGATAATTTTTGTTGAAACTTACCTGAATATCAGTGTTTTATATTTCAGTAATTTTAAATTGTAGAAACAGATAATGGCTGCTAATTCACATACTTTTCACTTGATATTTCATCACACAAACCCAGAAGAACTAAATTTTTTTTTTCTGTGTTAGCCTCCCTTGCAACCACTTAGGGTCATTGGAGGGAGGGGCTATCTACAGGTTGCCACCCTATTTTAAACACCCATGGCACAGGACAAGCTTCTATTTATAAATAAAAAATTGACCTGGGCGGGATTTGTACCCGCGGCGTCAGAATTGCGAGACCCGTACGGATCCCCTGAGTAAAGAAGAACTAAATAGCACATCACTTTCTAAATTGAATAATACAAAGTTATTTGAATTTATTTTAAACTTTAAAGTAACACTTGAAAGACTTATTTAACAGACATCATTATCAAAATTATATCATTTCATCAACTATAAATAAAGGATTTTTATCAATAATGAATACACATAGAAAAAATGTAATGATCACTCGGATTATAACCCGGATTGTGTTTTTCTTTCTTTATTAAAAAATTTTTCTGTCGAAATAAATTCATTTGTAACTTAACAAAAAGATAAAGTTTTTTACCCTCATTTTGTTTTAGAAATTACATACATAATACATAGTAGATTTCATATAATAGTAGAAGCAAAGAAAAAAATTTATTATAAATTGCTGAGTGACTCTGCAAACAAACAAAAAAACTGCATAATTATCAGAGTACGTCAACTAGCTCCCCACCTCCCCCCAAAAAAGATCAATCTGTCTACATCTTACTTTTATACAGTACAATTATTTATAACAAATGCTGCTATTTTATTACTTAAGAAACATATTGTTAAGTTATAATCTAATGATTGTATTAATTAAAAATGATTATTATTAATTATGTTCTCCTTATTTTTATATTATTGTTAATATTACTGATTATCTCAACATTCCTGTTTACACTTAATTTATTCTTCTATCAGTTTATAATGATATTAAAATTGCCTTTCTAACTGTACTAAAGTAAATGGCAAAAGATCATACAAAAAGATGAAAAAAAAATGGCTTTAAAAGACCATCTTATTAACATGCACCTCATGTGATACTATGGTTACGTTTGTGGTGCCTTGTAAATGGAAAATGGAACCTACTCCTTTGAAATAGTAGTCAGAATCTATCAGAGAACTGGGAAAAAATAATCTATTGGAGAAAATACCTATTAAAGATTACAAGTAAAAGAGTAGTTCAATCCGGAAATGTTTAACTACAAATTTAAATGGTGAGGTTGCGAATTCAAAGGTGTATATTTACATGTGTGTGCGAGGCCAGTGAAAATATGAGGTTAAACCAAAATACAGTATGCATGTATAAGAGGCGGCAAATTATTTTGAAGGTATTCATATTGAAAAAAATAAATTATGAATGAAATATGTTTTATATGAAAACTCCATATGGACTTTGCTTTATGTAAGAAGAGGTTAGCGCTGTGAGGCTAGCTGCAACGTCTTATTTGTGAAGAGTGTGAGAAAGATTGTGGGAAGAAGGTGACACAAATGCTGAATGGAATCTCCCTGGCAGAGTGGAACTGTGAACGAATAAGGTGCTATTGATTCTGAATCTTGATTCCTGGCAGTTCCAGTTCAGAGTCCTATCGGAGAGGTGTCATGTTTGGGGTCAGAGGACCCGTTCTCCTCCGATCTAGAGCAGATAGGAAGTTTGATTGGGTTTCTGGCGCTACTTCTTCCAACTTACCTTCCACGCGTCTGCTGCTCTCTCACAACACCCTTTCTTCTATTTCCTTCTATTTTTTTCCTAGCTTTTTCTTCTGGAAAATTCATCTATCACTGAAGATCACGTGGTGAAACTTCCACTATAAACAACAATATAAATGATTTCCAAAAAGGCCATGACATGAGGTTTCTAAAGTATTTTAATTAATATAAAAATAAATCAGGAATATCAATGCAATCTGAAAACTAAAACATGAAATATAAAAATAAAAACAATTTATTATTTTTGGAGATTACATGAATTATCACACTTGGTAAGATAAAGAGGTTGTCTGCCGTATTTATTTTATTGAGTACCAGTTATGATGGGAGCACGTTCTCATGAAGCACTAAAATACATCAGAGAAAGTATAAATACGGAAAATTAAAAAATAAATTAAACTAATAAATAATGAGAGCGTCTGTGGTTTCTTGCAAATCCCAAACTGAATCCTGTTGCCTTCTTTTATGAGGGATAGGTCCAAGAAGTTAATTTTTCGTCATCCTAAATATGATAAAAAATGTATTTTTTAGTGAACTGAAATCATATGCTCCACAAAAATTTCTAATTCATTCAGATTTCCCTCCCAGATGCAATGAATATCGTCCACATATCTCATCCAGATCTCTATATGTTTCTTGTTCTCTCTGATGTATTTCTTTTAGTACCTGATGATGGTGTGCTGACACCAAAACCTATAATGAATGAAACAGGAAAGACAGCTTGTTTATACCCCCCCCAATATATGTATATGTATATATTGTATAGCCATGAATCTGTTAGGGGTGAGACTGCTCGAGTCTTGAATTGTAAACTGAATTTATAAGCCTTTTTACTTTATGAGACATGGACATTATTACGAATGTAAACAGGCCACTTAGTATTCTATCTTACATTCTAGAATATCATTTTTAATATAAGGTATTTGTAAACAATGTAGAACATTAACAAAACTGGACATCTTTAAAGTTCTTTATATTTTCTAGAGATTTAAGGAAAACTAAAGGTAGCAATGATTTTAATTTTAATTATCTCTTCCTTTTATGATCTTATTTATAAATGAACAAATGACACGGCTTATGGGAAGGAGATAAATATTTAAATTTGTTAATGATCTTTGAAAGTCACTTTGGGGTTGTGTCAAGATGTATTGCTGGCAGATTTCTTTTCTTATTTTTTTTTTTTTTTTTACAACATAAGGATATAAATAATAATAAACACCTAATTTGGCCTTAAAATCTGGAGTAGGCGATAAGAATAAAAGGAATAGGAATAAAAATTGAAAATGTTTAAAAAAATTGATTAAAATCGACAAATTTCATCTCACGATATTTCTAAAATCGTTTACATCAAAGCAAGCGCGCTATTTTGGTTACTCAAGAATTACCAGAAAGCAAATTAAAGGAAGAAGTTTCCTTTCGTAAATCGCCCAATGGAAATGAAATAGTGCCATTTTAAAAATGATTGTTTATGTATGATGAAATGTGAATCACTATGACAATAGTGTTGAAAACACATTCATATTCAGGACCCGGTGAAGCTTCACAAAGGGCGGCAAAGCCTGGATTGGGGCAAAACAAGGTGATTCTGAGTGTTTGGTGGAATCGGAAATGAATCGTTCATCATAAACAGCTGGAACTTGGCCAGGCCTTTAATTCGACTCTCAACAATCACCTAATTGTGCGTTTGAAGTGGCTGAATTCAGGCCTGAATTGATCACCAGGAAATGTGTTGGTTTCCTTCATGACAACGGTAGAACACATATATCTATAGGGAATCTGAAGAAATTAAATGAACTTGTAAAGGAAGTTCTGATAAATCCTCAGTCTAGTCCAAAACTCACTCACTCCTCCTGACTGTCATTTGTTTCGTTCTTCTTTTAATTCTCTTAGAGCTATAAAGATGGCGTCAAAAGAGGCTTGTTCAAATCACTTGCCTCAATTTTCTCCTTGAAATCTCAGTTCTACAGAGAAGGATTAGTTTGATGAATTGGCATTAAAAACAATCGTATACTTGTAAATATAAAAAAAGAATCAAGAAAAAGCAAAAAAAAAAATAAAAATAGTATATGTCATTGGTGGTGCAATATAAAAATTTGATTTTGTCACGCCCCTCCACCCAAAGACCGAAAATCAGAAATAATGTTTCACAGTGTCACTCGCCTGAATATTTTGAGGATTCCCTGAAAATCTCATCAAAATCAGCCCAGACTTACGTCCATACGTTATATATGTACGTATATATACACACATCTTATTATATATATATATGTATACCAATTTAAAAAAAATAACAACGAGGATACAACAATTAGAATTACCATCTTACTGAATACCCCTCATTTTTCATCCGATTTAAACCAAAAATCTTTTAAAGAATTTGTAATAAAAAGCCTAAATACTTTGTTTTCCATGCTTGAAAAATATAAGAACCCGTCGTGCATTTGATGTTGCATTCTCTAATATCTTTCTTCTATCTAAAATGTTTATTTAAATTTTTTTATATGTTGTATGGTATAAATGTTATCAAGTCACATTTTATACTTATTTTGAACTTTACCTTTTTATTATAAAGTTAATTATAACGATAAAATCCTAAGATTTTAAATTTTGGTATTGCTTTTTTTTTTTTTTTTTACCTTAACATATATTAGCTGTTAACGAACTGATCTATTGGTAAATAATCTAAAGGGTTATTATAACTACCAATGAATATAGAACTATCATACCTTCCATTGTCCGTCTTCATTGGTTTCTGTAAACCGTCTTCTGTTGGCGAGCGCTTTCGGACATTATCCATCCTCATGGCCAAATACATGCGTTCACTGTTATTGCCTGTATTCAAATGCGTTTGTATTCTGTGGGTTGGTCAGATGCGTCAGGAATAAGAGTCGTTTAGCTGTAACGGTCACTTTGTCGGCGATAAGGTCTGTCAAACACCAGAGTTGTAAGGGTCAGTGTCCATTATTTCAGGTATCAGTTGAGGCAGGGATTAGTTGTAATCTCCTTTGTTCAGGTGTTCAAAGTGTTCCGAAAGTTTTTTATAGTGTCTGACTATGGATTATACTGTCTTATGTATTTTTGTGTTGTTGTCGGTTTGTGTGTCGTCTGTTCGTTTTCGTTTGTGTGTTCGTTTTATTAACAGTAGAGATCTGAATATGGTGTCAGATTGTGTGTTAAGTTGTTCGTTAATAATTTTATTGACAGCGGTCCTTGTTTTGTAAATTTCCGTATTTTCTGGAATGTTCATTCTTTTGTCCTAATGACACCGACCCTTATAACTCTCGCGTTTGACAGACCTTATCGCCGATAAAGCGACAATTACAACTAAACGACTCTATACCTGACACATCTGACCAACCCACAGAATACAAACGCAGTTGAATACAGTGACAGTGAACACATGTATTCGGCCATAATTTCCGAAAGCGCTCGCCAACAGAAGATGGTTTGCAGAAACCAATGAAGACGGATTACAAAAGGTATTATAACTAATCTATTGATTTGCGAAAATAAGTAATATTGAATTTGGATGAAATGAAAATTATTTTTAAAATTACAAACTCTGAAATATATATATAAAGAAAATTTTGATTGGGTTATATGTAGCTCCTAAAATGTAGGAAGGATTAATACATTTTTAAACATTACCAGGACACGCCATTGTATTAAAGTAAATATCTTGATTTCCCTACAGGAAAACTGCCCCAATACTCCTTAAACCACTTGGTTTGATTACTCTTGGTAGGTTGACATTAGCAAAGGGTATTGATTGTTCATGAACTTATGTTCTTTGGGCCTAAGTGGGTGCCGGACTTGTGTTTACTCGCTTCCGTTACACAGCTGAAAAATAAGGAAATTGGGTGAATCTGTTAGGGGTGAGACTGCTCGAGTCTTGGAACTTAACTGGATGTTTGTTTTCGACAAGAATTAAGTTCCGCTGGATAAGTTAAGAGCACAAGTCCTTGTTTACTTTGCGAGGGGAGGGAGTTCTCTGTATTTCCGCTAGAGTGCAGGACCAGCCGGTAACTCCCCCGCATTGCCTGATATTGTGGAGTTCCACCAATAGCTTTTATTATGATTTGGACGGTTTTCAAATAATAATATTTATTAAGATATGATTATTTTAAACCAGATAAAATTATTGAATTGGAGTGAAGATAATTTGAAACGTGAAATGAAGTTAGAAACATTTAATTGTTTAATGTATCAAATTATTTTCTGAACTCGACGAAAAAAAAACACATATCATAGGTCAATACAGATTTTCTAGCAGGGATGTGATCAACTACTATGGGGGTTTTCGTGTAAGCCGAGTCTATATCTGGCACTGGTTTTTCTTTCGAAGGCCTAGGCTTAGTTATTGTTCTTTAACAGTGATTTTTAAAATTTTTGTGTATCAACATAAAATTTGTTAGCCTTTTGCCTTTTATAATTTTAAATAGTTCTTGGTTTAGAGAATACAAATATGAAATTAGATTTTTGATAAGTTGTTTCATGTTCACGTAGGCTTCGTCGGTCGTCAGATGTATTTACCATTTCATCTTCCGGGTTGGACCGAGTCAAATTGTTGTTATTTGCCGAGCTTTCGCATCATGTGATGGCTTCTTCAGGGCTGAAAAGAGAATGAGAGTTGTAAAGAGAGATTTTTAAAAATCCAGATGGTATATATTTACCATGTTTTATACACCAGGTGGTGTATAATCCCGGCGCGGTCTTGTCCTTGGCGAAGTCTGCCTTCCCATTGGTTGATACTGTGTTCTGGCGGCTGGTCTCTGGAGTAGTCAGGTAGCTGGTCACTGATTGGTTGGATCCTCTTGTCAATTAGCGCTGGTTTCCAGTTTTTGCTCAATCTGTATCCGTCTTCTCTGTTAATATTTTTCGGATTCTTGGTTATTTCGATGGCTTCTCTGATGGTTCGTCGATAGTAGTTGCTTTCCCGGGCCAGTATTGAGGCGTCTGAAAATAAAACTTAAAATTCTCTTCTAAAACTGGAGTACCGAAATAGTAATCTTATTAGACCCGTTGCTATTGATTAGAAACAAAAATGTCCTGTAATTTACTACATTTGCAGATATTTTAATAGAAGTGGGAGATTACTTGAAACAATCTGCGATTAAATATTGTTGTCGAAGTCCAAGTTTATCCTTAGGTTTCGGAAGGATGTCTGTTATTTTTCTGTCCGTAACAGCTGCTCCCCAAAATTAAAAATATGAATAAGGAAAATGGAAGAAAATTTTTTTCCTGTCAGTAACAGTTAATGTTAAGGAATTGGATAATTTAAACCAAGACATTTTGTAATAGAAAAAGTATATTACTTGAATTTTCTGCCCAAGTTATAATAAAACCATAGATTATAGACATCCCTTCTGCAAACCCTTTTCTTTACATTCCGTTTTGATATTTTCTTTCCACTCCCTTTGCAAAGCTGTTGTCAGAAGTTACCCTAACCTACAGTAACTCTGTTACTCAAAGTTCCTTCTGTAATACTCTCAGTTTCAAAAGTCTCTATACTTCAGAGACCATCCCAGGCATAGTCTTTTTGTTAAATCATCTGGCCATGTTACCATTTCTTACAGAAACTCTGTAAACAAAAGCCCACCCGTAACACTCTCACTTTAAAAAGCGCCAAGACTGCCGAGATACCACCAGAGAAAATAGTTTTCTCTCACTATATGGCCATGAAACATCTGCAGCACGGTCACTAAAACCTCTCTGTGTCAAAGCCGCTAGATTTTAGAGCCATTTCTAGAAAAAAAAAAAAAAAAAAAAAACTTTCCTGAAAACATCTGGTTATGAAATCTGTCGATAAGAAAAATCGTGTTGTTAAACGGATTTGAAACATTGAAAACATCTTTGACAGTTATGTCAAAGCACAAAGTGTTTGTAACTCTGTACTTTTGACGAATTATCGGCAACAGATGACCCTGTAAAACTCTAAATTAATATTGTTCATATTTGCTTACCCGAATGGCGGTTTTTAGAATATATAAAGATATTCAAAGCCGAAACGTTAGAGTTGGAAATAAAGTGGCGAAGAAATATTTTGTAAATATTTTAAATGGTTGTGGTTTTTTATCCCACGAACATTTTTAACAATTAATGAGAGGGAATAAAAAAAAAATATCTATCTGTCCCAGCCAGGAATCGAACCTGGATCTCCTGCCAACCGGGCATTTACCAGTTATGCACCGGCCCGGACAGCAGGAGATCCAGGTTCGATTCCTGGCTGGGGCAGATAGATTTTTTTATTCTATTCCTTCTAATTAAATATGTTGTAATTTAATCATATACCCGATAAAACTTATTGTTCATTAAACAAAACAAAAAAAAATGTCAATAATGAATTGCGATCGTAATGGAGTATTAGAGAGACTCACACCATTTGTTTTCTTAGAGGTCATTGACTTTTTTCTTCTGTTTCCATGTGTTTGCATTTATATCCTTTCGGCAAAACACCTTCACCTACGTCATATCGACCTACATCTCGGCATTTATAATTTCTTCGATAATTGTATGTTCGCCGACTCTCTGGAGCACATGCAATCCTTCTTCATGACTCAACCCCGCTCGTTCGTGATCTCGCGATTTAGGTGGTCTTAATAACTTCGGTGCACAGAAATGTTTTTTTTTTTGTTTTTTTTAGAGTCAAATAGTTTAAAATTTCCACGCGACATTAGAAATCACCTTGCAATAACTTTTCATAACAAAACTTAAAAATTTTAGACTCTAAAGCACATCTCGAGAGTTCAGACGCACCTTTTTTTGTTTACTATTTTAACTTTATTATTTATTTTTTTTCATAAAAAGTAAGCTATTGCAATTGACTTTGGAATTAAAAAGTTACTCTTCAAAAAAGATATAGATTACGATTAGAATTTAAAATTCGAATGAACATTAGAAATTAAAATTAGTAAATGTTCGGAGACCCCTTTCAAATATAGATAGATTGTTTGATTCAATACAGTCCTTTCATATTTCATTTCTAAATGAGAAGGGAGATTATAAGAATTAATGAGAATTTTCATCTATGGAATGGTATAAAACATAAATAGAACACATCATATATAAAATAATAAGCATATATATTTAATGTGACCGATGTGGTATGTATTTAAGAAATCATACTTACCAGCCTAGCTTGATGACTTAATGTAATAGTAACAATGTATTTTTATATTTAGAAACATAATGTTATTTAACAAGAGTTTGTAGTGTTATTACTTTATCCGAAATAATAATCATTAAAAAAAACTGATAATGACCGGTCATCATCACTAAGGCATTCCTACAACTGTCTAGGAAGATCACACTTTCTCTTCGTAGTTACATTCGTAAATATATTTTTTCGTCCCCTATAGTATTTATCAAAATAGGCAGGGCATTCTTATATCTTCTTCACAAAAAAATAAACATATTGTTTCTGGGAGCTTTAGCTCAATTTTTCCTCTTTAAAAATTTCCAAAAAATGAAAAAAAAATATATAAATAAGTCCTTAAAAAGCGTTTTTAATAAACTTTATAAAATATAAATTTGATTTCAAAACCTATTATGTTCATAAATTTTTTTATAAGTATCAATGTAAAAGAAACCCCTAAATCCTATGAGCATCTGATAACAACTAAAATATGCTTTTAATGGTTTGCAATGAAAGAGAATGGGATATACGCACTGGTAACATGAATCGTGTGTGCCTCTACAATTAATCTACTCATTTAAAGAAATATTCCTGAGAAAATATATATAACCTATAATTGATGGAGTTTTAAGAAATATATATTGAACTGTATGGGCTATATGAATGTTGCTATAAATAGTAAAAATTATAATAGTGGATTGATTGTACTCAGAATGAAAGTTTCAAAACTGCAAGAAGGTTTCTACTTGGGAAGCAAGTATGAATGCAGGAGAAATAGACGACAAGAGGAGACGTTTAATCCGGGATGTTGAAGAGGAGGTGCGCTTAGAGATGGGAAGAACACAGTGCAGAAAGGATTGGTGAAGTATCTTCAGGGAAGGCAAATCACTATAAGTATAAATACACACAAGTCAAAAATAAACTTAATTAATTATTAATGAAGGTTTGAGACATCTTTAAACTATATCACTACATTAGTAAGACAAGCATAGATATCTTATTATTTTCACTATACGATGCTTTATAATTATATGAGGCTATGACTATGACTATAAATAGGCTACTAATAAGATAGCTTAAAATGAATACGACTTTCATTATTTGTTAAAAATTCCCCCAAAAAACTTGTGATAAATAATATATTGTGTACACTTACTTAAAGAATGTTATCAGAATATCCTGCCTTTTTAGTATGCTATCCACTTATTTGCTTAAGGTGTATATTAAAGTATTATCGTGCACGCTTTTTAAATATTTAGAAACAGTAGGCCTTCCGGTAGAGGAATCAGACACGCTCTTCCTATGACTCTTTGGCACGAAACTAACCATTGCGTCCGAGCTTCCTTCGGAAAGGGAAAAGATGGAATAAGACCTTTTTAATATAGTATTTTTTTTTAAATTGGTAATATAGTGGTTATAAGGAGTACTTTAAAAAATCGTACATATTTATCATTAAACCTTATTTATTAATTACATTCTTTTAAATAAAAACATTTTGTAATTTGATTACAATGAAAAGTAAAAATGACATTTAATGTCAATCACATGAGGAGAGGAGGTGACCAGTGACACCACTCTCAAATTATTTACAGACAATGCCCCCAGGAGGTCGCGGGGCCATCTTCGTTTGAGTCGAGGGGGAGGGTTGTTGGGGTTGGAGTTGGAAGACATAGTCTGTGCTAGTGGATTAGGATGGTATGGCAGTTTACTGTGGAAAAGGAGCGAAGCGGGAAGAAATGAGATGCTGAACAAAAGGAATATTAAGATCGTGATGAAGTGAAGAATTAGATACGTAATAGGGATCATTTGCAATTATTCTCAGGGTTTTGGATTGAAAGGACTGGATTCTTTGGATGTTGGAAGGCTTGGTGGCACCCCAGATTTCTACTCCGTAAGTCCAGATTGGTCGTAATAAGGTTTTGCAGAGTTTGTTTTCTATCTAAGATTGGATTTCTTATTCATGAGACTGTATAGAAGTCCATATCGCCGATTGAGTTCTTGTCTTTTAATTTTAGTATGTTCGCCCCATGTAAGCCGTGATTCAAGATGGAACCCAAGGGAACGAACAAAATTAAAGGAATATTGTTAAATTTCACAATTTCAGGGAAGTCCTTTTTCCACAGTTGGAAATTAACTTGAACGCATTTTGCTTCATTGATTTTTATTCTCCAATTGTCACACCGTTGTTTGATTTTTTCGAGAGGATCTTGTAGGTTTTAAGAAGCAGTTTTAGGATCGGGATGGGAGGATAGGGTAGCTTTGTCGTCCACAAATAGAGCCAAGAGGGTACCGAACAAATTATGTTTAAAATATATTTTTCAAATACTAGACTAATATGCCTATTTCGGTGAAAGATATGTTGTACCAAATCAATACCCAGTTTATGTATAATTCAGGAGTTTTGTTATTTACCAAAAAAGCACTGGTTTCCAAATCGATTTATATCAATCCGTCGTTAATTTTTAGAGCATTACGGCAAATTTCATTTTAACTGGCAGTTCTTAAATATATCTGTGAATACATCATCAAGAGATTCATAAATATTACATATAAATAAAATTATATTGTTAGTAAAGTTTGTGTACACAATTTTCAAGATTCATTTATAACGCATTTTGAGTGTCTAAGGGTCACAATTTTTTAATATTACTCACTATTGCTATCTATTTGAATATAGTAATTGATCTCGCTAAAATTAAAAAAAATAGACAAACTATTGTAATTTACAGTTTCTTCTTCCGGGTTGAACCGTGTCAAGTTATTGATAGTTGCCGAGCTTTCGCACAACCTGTGATGGCTTCTTCAGAGCTGAATAAAGAATGAGAGCTGTTTTTAAATCCAGGTGGTAATTATACTCGGCGCGGTTCGGTCCTTTGGAAGCCTGAAGAAGCCATCACAGGATGTGCGAAAAAACTATAAGCAACTTGACACGGTCCAACCCGGAAGAAGAAACTGTAAATACATCTGACGACCGTTGAAGCCTACGTGAACAATCTATTGTAAAACCAAAGCCGTACGAATACTTTTTTCTTGATTAAATATTTTAAATTTTTTTAAACTTTTAATCAATATTTTAACGAAAAATATATACTGAAAAGAATATTCTCGAGATTGTTACCGACTGGAATGATTCGCCTTCAGTCATGGAAGGATGTATTCCATCCATAGCGAACTTTATTGTGTTCTGATTCCCATAGTTAAGAATTACTGTTATTCCTCTTATTGAATGGAGAATGGAGAATATGGTTGGCTTCTGAATCTCCTGCGAGATTGATTTTAATTTTATATTCGTGATAGATGGGGTTGGTTCTGATGCAGAGCTCTTATTTCAAATACAGCGGAATCGGATAACGAGATGCATGAGAGTATTTTTCCCCCCTGCTGAATGACTACATACTCCGGCCCGCAGATTACACCACCCCACGACCAGCGTACAAACAGACAGGGAAGAACAATGCCGCTCATTGAGAGAGTCGTCCTCAAGGGGTGGCTCGCCCTCGAGTGGATGCTATAGTGCTGTCCGCTGGAACGGAGGTGAGGGTGTTGCCTGGCGAGAGGCGCATGTCCGCTGGGTTCGATCCTCAGCCCAGTTCTACCGCCGACTCCGGGGAGCGAAGGCCCAGGTACTCCTCACCTCTCTAATGCTTATCTTATCTCTCTTATCTAGCCTTATCTGGGGCTGTCTCTCACTCAGTTGGCTGGGGTAGGGGTTGCTGGACACCCGTCTCGGCCAAAGCCGCCGACGAACAAGTCCTCGTTCGGGGGCAGTCAGACTCCACAACACACCCTCCAAACAAGAGGGAAGGGACTACCTCTTCTTCGGCCAGAAAGAACTTCATTGTTCTCTTCTTCCTTTTCATTTTTTTAAAAATTACTGACGCAGTAAAAAAATCTGAAATGAATATTTCTATTGAGAAAACTTTTAAAATTTTTTATCAAAATTATTTTTTAAATTAATAAAAAAGTCCGAATGTACTTTTATAAAAAAAACACACACACCGGATTAGTTGTAATCT
>KZ806949.1:193241-205824 GCA_000696205.2 Oncopeltus fasciatus
GACAGGCTTCGCCCAAGGACCGGACAGCGCCGGGTATAAATACCCCTGGATTTGAAGACAGCTCTCATTCTCTATTCAGCCCTGAAGAAGCCATCACAGGATGTGCGAAAGCTCGGCAACCATAAAAAACTTTACGCGGTCCAACCCGGAAATAACTTTACATACAGGGTGTAAATGATTCTTAAGAAACTGAATGAAGATATCTTAAACCACTTCTATATTATTCAATATATTTTGAAAATTAAGTCTCCCCTCCTGTATAAATTTCAGAATTAAGAAAAACCCATACATTTTTTTCTTTAAAAATCCATATAGAGTTTGTTATGACCTAAATAGTTTTCTACATTCTATCATTCAGACAGCTGTCTATCTTGATGTGTTGAAATGCACACTTCTCTTTACGCAGCGCATATTCTCCAGAACATTTACGAAGTACACGTGTGCCCTGTGAACTGTACAGACTAGATTATTCCAGGCGACCACTTAGACTCATCTCCTACGTATTCTCAGCGACCTGAGCAAGTTTGCCCCTACCATACAGTAGAAGCGTCTGTACTGCCATACCCAGTCGGGAAAATAAAACTTAAAATTCTGATCTAAACTAACTGAACTAGAGTACCGAAATAGTAATCTTATTAGACCCGTTGCTATTGATTAGAAACAAAAATGTCCTGTTATTTACTACATTTGCAGATATTTTAATAGAAGTGGGAGATTACTTGAAACAATCTGCGATTAAATATTGTTGTCTTGGTTGAGTGGCGATATTTCGCTTATCTCAATAAAAATAAACTTGTCGGACAAGGATGACAAATGATAGATTTTACAAAGTATATAAAAAAAATTGAGCTAGAATGTTCTATCTTCCCTGACAAGAAAGGGACCTCATGCAGGTCGAATACTCGAAGGAATATTCTGGTGATCTTTTAAAGTGGATCTATAGTAAATAAAAATTTGACCTTTGAAGCTAAAAAGAGCCAAAAAAATACAATACCAGGAGTTATTGAGTTTTTAATGAAAGAAAAAGTGTCGCTAAGATTCGTTTTCGATGTCACACTGAGCAAGCCAAAAATAAGGCTTTTTTTTTTCTTTTTTTTTTTGAATGTGCGAACTGAAACTAATTTGTGTGGTGTGGTGTGGTTTGTCTCACAAACTTTTTTGGGTTGTAAGATTACAAATCCCTGAGACAGGCAGGGGGAAATGTCGAGGAGAGGCACATAGCAGTTCTAGTTAATTTTTAATTGTCTAAAAAAATATACGCTTTTGTAATTTTTTAAATTAGTAACAAAAAAATATCCTCCTTCTCTAACTCAAAATATTTTAACTAAAATGAATTTGTTTAACAGTCTGAATTTGCAAAAACTCAATTACCAAATTTTACTTACGGATTTAAATAAATTTAAATTAGTGAGCTCGAGAAACTGTATAAATATTACTAATAGAAAACGAAACTATATGAACCACATGATTATAATAAATCATAATAAACCGAAGCACAAATAAAATATATAATACAAAAAGTACAGACAATATAATGCACGAATAATATTAATTTTCTGTTATAAAAATACAATAATAATGTAATACATATATGTGTTTTGTTTGGGTTTTCTTGAGTAAGCTATTTGAAAATAAAAAGTTTTATGGTTAAACTTGCAACCTTTTGTTGGATAACAAGTAGTTTTATCAATAGTAACTCATCGCAGTTAAACTAAAAATGTTGAAGTTAGTCCCTATTATTATGATTTATTAGTCAATTAGCTAAGTCTCAATATTAGAAGTGGATCCACACTCGCAACTATTAGCTTATATGCATAGTCATTACTTTAAAAAACTCAACTTACAGCCTCTTCGGGATTCGAACACGCGTTTTCTGATCACTGGTCAGCCGTCCAATCCTCTGCACTTCTTGAACCTTAATTCCGCCTTCTCAGGATTACATATGACGGAAAATAGAATGAATACAGCTGATTTGACCCGAACTGGTTGTTTCACACCTAGGTCCTTGAATAATAATATTACTTGAACCATTTTTTTTTATGTAGGATCTGTTGATATCTGTATGTCTGTATCTGAATAACTTTTTTTGGAAGAAAGTCTTTAATAATACTCTATAATTTGTTTCATAACAATTAATATTTAGGAAAGTATAAATGAATGGATTTACGTTAATTAAATTTAAAATATTTTTTTTTTGTAATGCAATCACTACCAAGGAGACACATAAACTTTTTTTCTCTCATGTTTATCTTGATTAGTTCTTATTTCAATTTTTACAAAGTTATCAAAAATTGAGATACATTAAATAAGTTTTTATTAAAGGTTTTGTCCTTTGCGTAAATAGCAAGTTGTCCCCAAAGCCAATTTAAACGTCTGCTACAAGCAGAGAGAAGGCGCTAGAGATATTTATTTCTCAAAAGTATTTAATATTAGGGAATATTAATTATGGTCTTCTGACATTTGAGAGTAAAAATGGGGAGAGTAATATACACTTGGCTTTACTTTCCCAGAACATGGTGAGCAGGATTACTAATTGTCGTGGCTTTGCGGATGAAAACAGCGCAGATCACAATATAATTGAGCTTTGAATTATACTTCAGCAATGCCTCTCTTAGAGGTAGTCTTTTCTAAGAATGTAGGAGATTTTCCTACCACGACCTGGAATGTATAAAGATCAGTTGTGGGAAGACAATAGCCCATGTTTTACGTGTCCACAATGAACTTTTGATACATTTGTTTTTTCGTTACTTTGTTATATTTAGCCAGTTGGCTTGTAACATGACTTTCAGACAGAAATCTAAAGTGAATAAGGGTTATTTCGTGAAACAAGAAATATATTAATAAAAAAAGCGATTCAGCCCTTATGGAGTTCTAAGAAGGGCATACTGTGAAAAATATATACTCCGAAATGCTGAAGAAGCCAAAATGGGAAGCGAGGCGCATTTTTTATTTCTTGTGATTCGACGTACATCGTGTAATGTACATTAATCTTTAATCCTTGGAATCATAATGTCTGCAATGAAAGAATAGTGAACACACATTGCAATTTGAAAAAAATCCCAGATGCCCTATTGGATAGATTTCTTCCCCTGAATGATATTAAAGCCCAGTAGAGGATAACATGATTTTTTAAAGTCTAACATTTGTATGCCTTATTTTGTGGTCAATTTATACTCTAATCATTCTCTCTCCCATGAGATACATGTTCAAAATCTTTTTAAACCATCTTCATCCTCTGTCTATCTTTTCATTTGCTACCAAGTCAATCTTTTCCACTCATATCTGGGTAAATAACTGGTCCAGTTATGTTCCCCATCCTTCTTGAGTCTTAGATTTTTAGTGTAATCTTTCAGCGGGTCTTCACTACTAGACCTTCTATTTTCCCTGGGGTACAAGTACAATTTTTTCATGCAACATCTAACTTCTTTGGACCATTTTAAGACCAACTCATGTCCAATATTTTTTCTCAAATTAATTCTATCTTATTTGATTTCATTTTAGGCTTTCCGACTTCAACGAGTAAATTCATTAAAGTCCTGCTTAATTTTATGAAATGTATTGGAAGTTAAAGTCTTTTTATGGCCTTTTAAACGCTTTTATTTAATCATCTTTATGAATAAAATAACTACTTTAACTTTTATTCAATCGCTTCTATTTTTTAAATTCTTATCTAATTTGTGTTATAATTCCTTGAGGTCAAAGGGGTTTGAGTCGCCGGGTTTGTTGAGGGGATTCATTTGGGTCTGTCAACCATGGCACCAAAAGTTAAAATCCCGCCGTCAGCAAGCCTTTACCTAGAAATTAAAGCTTGCGCAGACCCTGAAGGTTTAGAATAGGGTGGATACTTTTTGATAGCCTGCCCCTCCATTACTCTAAGAGATTAAAAGGGAGGTTAAAAAAGGTCAAATGGGGGAGAGGGGGGTTTACTTTTATACAACTTCCCTATTCAAGAAACACACGGCAGTGTGTTCTCTTTTATTCCTCGATAGAAAGCTATCTAGTGCGGGAGTCTTGCCTACTATGCCATCTTGATACTCTACATTGGAAAGCATTTCCATAAAGATATCAAGATCTTTTAATAAAAAGTCTAGGGTGCAGATAAACTTTTCCCTCGCCCCACCGCTAGGGGATGAAATACATTTCTGCCCTGGAACGAATACAGATGTTCGTCGGTACTTCTGAGACGGGAGTGACAGCCATCGATTGAGAGATGAATAATGAGGTCTCCTTTGTACAGTTTTTATTCAATTTGGCCTATGCAGCATTCGAAAGTCACATTTTTCTTCTTCAGAACCTATATGGCATTTTTTTTAACATTACAGAATATGAATATAATTCTTTAACATAATATTTTTATTATATGTTTGTAAACATATATTAATCTAATTTTCGAAATATTGAATTAATATTTGAAATAAATAATTGGAAATCATTATAATAATAAATGTAAATAGTTACATTATATCTATATTTGAAATTACAAATCTCGGTTGTTGAAATAACACATATGGTTAGACAGTAGAAGGACACTGTCCTACCCTTTATAAATTTATGAGTGTGTGTGTATATATATTGTTTAATCAGAAAATAGTTATTTTCTTATAGCTGTTATTCATACGCATTTATTTATAAGTGTGTTTATACTTGCCTCTCTATACTACCAACAAAAATTGTAAATAAATAACCATTGTACACTTAATATCAGATAATATCTCAAATATTCTGTGATTCTTCAACAACTTGCTTTTCCAACAGCATTGTGATGGTTATTCATTTTTTTAAATTATTTTTTTATTAAACTTTTAGTTATTTATTACATTTTGTTAAATTAAAACATTTTGTAATTTGATCACCACAATGAATTAAAAAAAATGACATTCAATATCAATCACATGAGGAGAGAAGGTGACCAATGACACCACTCTCAATCAATTTTTTTTTTAGGGGTTTTTCTTCTATGCCAAAACTATAGATATTCTGTTTGACTGTGGTAACAAAAATATGTTTCTTAGTGTGTTAGAAAAATTTATGTTAACGAACAACAATATTTTTGTTATTATTATTTTATGTGAAGTAATAAATAAAAATAAAAATAACTGAGTACTATAAACAATAAATAATNCTTTGTTTTAGCAAATTTAAAAAAAATAAATGTAGGCTAAAAAGTAGCCATAATAAATATACAATTTAAACCTGTCAAGGTTATACTTTATCCGATATTGTATGTAAGTAAAATTGAGAATATTGCTTTCTATCGAGATAGAACATTGCAACTGCAGCCATCTAAAATGTGATAAGCTTATGTATGGAGAGAGTAAAATGTATGCGATTATGTGTCAATGGAACCATATACGTTGTTTGCTAAGGATAGGAGTACGTATAGAAAATATCGTTGTATAGTTTTCAATGGGGATAGCCTACTTAAATATCTATTTGAATGATAGGGAAATGATCTTTTATTGCACGTATGGATGGATTTAACATTCATACGTACAATAATATATAATACGTACAATACATAACTAAATGTTCTGCAACTTTTCTTTCCTCTATTTAAATTTGATGAGGTTAGCTATATAAGTGGGCATTAATGCTTTCTCAGCCAAATAAATATATATACTATACCAAATCGGTTTCGGTCAATGGTTTTAAAATAAAGTTATATCTATTTGAATCGTACTGGGAGCGAGTAAAAAATCCTTCTACCTCAGCCGGAAATCGAACCTCGGTCTCCCACTTGCCGGGCTNTACAAGATGTTTAGTAACAGAATGTAATAAATAAAGATTTATTTATTTAAAAAAAATTTAATGTATTCTCTAGGCAGAGGTAGGTGGCCAGGAATAAAGACTTAAAAATTGACCAAATTGAAAACTTTTGGCCCTAAAATTCGTTTAAAAACCCAATGACAGAAACCTTACCATCTTCTCCCTATGATATCAACAAGCAATTAAAATATATAATCCTGAATATATAACATTTTTTCTGAATATATAATATATATCCTGCATATATGACAATCAATCTGAATATACATATATATATATATATATATATATCCTGTACATTATTTTGTCGTTTATATTCGTGTAACATTGTTTGTTTGTTTTCGGATTGAAATATTTTCACTCTAACATGCGGAGTTCTTTGTTGGAAACTTTTTCTATGTTCTTTCATATTTTGCCGAAGGACGGGGATGGGCGGGGAGGGGGTACCTTTGAAAGACGATCACGCCAAGAAAGGAACATAAATAACTCTATATGATCAGCGATCTGTATTTAATCTACTTAATGGAGACAATGTCTGGTCGATGGGGAAAGGGGTCAGCTCGATGTATTTTCTCCTTCATCTTTCCTTTGAGGGATGCCGGTATGTGTGAATATTTATCACCGCATACATTATCGCCCTTGTCACCGGCTAATGTAGGTATACTGGAATAATCAAGGGATGTCTGGAGAGGATATATTTTCCTCTTTCTCATTATATACACTGTATTGTAAATAAACACTAGTCCTAATATAAATCTTCTGAGTTTCTTTTATACATGGCCTGACATTGCTCATATGTAGGAAACACAGAGGGACTCTTTACCTACTTAAGGTTTTCCTTTGTTTTAGCAAATTTAAAAAAAATAAATGTAGGCTAAAAAGTAGCCATAATAAATATACAATTTAAACCTGTCAAGGTTATACTTTATCCGATATTAAATTAAAAGACTATCCACCACCCTAATTTCATAAATGTTCTTATATTTATGAAAAATATAATCAGAACTGTAATTAATTGATACATAAAAATAAATTTAGCATTAACATCCTCGAATTACAAAACTTTCTGGAATACTAAGATTTGTAACTAAGAGATGTCCATTGAGAAATATTAATAACTCCTATGAGTGGGAAATTCAATCAGATTGACAACATTCAATGTAAAAGGCAAAATTATCTCGATAAATTGTTCATAAGTAAATAAATTAACACTTGTCTTCTAAGCAAAATTATATTTCTTGCTCAGACGCTTCCGACCCCAATAAGACAATCTCAAGAAATCTTTAAAAAGTTTTGATCTCCACAGGGCGGGGACTGCATCAATACTCCACCTGTATGAGCCCTGTGGAGATCAAAACTATTGACTTGAATTGATTATCCATAAGGATTTGAGCGAGAAATATACATTTTGTGTAGAAGAGAAGTATGTATTTATTTAATTATAAAGTATGAAGTACAATCTGGCTTAAGAAAAATGAATAAATAGTTAAAATTTTCGGGGAGTTAGAAAATCCGAGATATAAGTAAAATTGGAATGAAACCCCGGTGATTGAAGTCTCAACCCCATTTTACTAAAGATAATCAAAAGAGGATATTCTGAAAATTGGTAAACTTAAGAATGAAGATGATGTGTAATAAATGGAGTTTTTTTTTTAATTTAGAGGAATAGAATTATACATGCAGCTTTAGGAATTGCTCATGCTTCTCATGAATATTAATTAAAAATACTTTCTTTCACGAAAAGCATAAACTAAGTTTATTTTCCATGTTTTTGTTAAGAAAAATATCTTCTACAGTCTAAAATGATTCCACAGGTCAGAAAAGAAAATGAAGATGAAAATGAAATAGCTCATGAATGACAACCAAAAATAGAAAAAAAAGAGAGTGCTGAAAAATCCTAGTTATATTCTTAAAAATCTTCCTCAGTTTGCACTTTCATGAAATCGCTATATATTCTAAGGGTTGTTTTGTTTCCTCATGACAGTAACCCGGGAATTTAATCTGCACATAACATACAAATATTGTAAACAACGTACTTGTATACTAAATCATTACATTACTTGCTTACAATATACACTTAACAAAAAATAATACTAAATCAAACAATATCTAACGATTAAAGAACAAGAGAACGAGAAGAGAAGAATTGTAACAAAAAGAGTGAATGAAATGAAATATATTTATATTAGATGATTTTAGTTGGGGTTCGGTCAAGGTAGATCCAAAAAAAAAAAATACAAATTAAAAAAAGTGTATTTCTTTAAAAGATTATCTGCCAACGTTTCGGCTTACACTGTAAGCCATCTTCATGATAGGCAGGTGTGGTAAATAATTGTTTTCATAATATTCAATTATTTTTTTAATATGTTGCTGTTGCATGTTTTATTAATTCTCTTACATACCTTTCTACATTTATACTTTTGATATCACATTACATTATAAAAATTCTCTATTATACTAATTTCAAATATTACTGTATTCTCATGACATTGTATTTCTACAGCCCTGAAGATGGCCTACATTGTAAGCCGAAACGTTGGCAGATAATCTTTTAAAGAAATACACTTTTTTATTTGTATTTTTTTTTTGGATCTACCTTGACCGAACCCCAACTAAAATCATCTAATATAAATATCTACGGTCAAGCAAACTCTCCTTTTGAAATATATAATCTAAAGTTAAAAAATGTATCTTAACAAAATATTTTACCCCGAAACATACTAAACTAATTTTAATTAATTTGAAATTTAAGTTGCAAATTTGACCGAACAAAGAACGTAATGTAATACGAACTTTTCAAAGAGAATTAAAAGTGCATAAATGATAGAACACTCAATGGGAGTTAAATTTAGGTTTGAAAATTTAAAATAGCTATAAATTTCAGATATTTACTTTAATCGACCATGAACTTTAAAGTGTTGACATCCACATATTTTGTTTTCATATTTTTCATCGAATCTCCGTTACTTATGTCTATAAGAGATTGCTTTCATTTTATCTTCGTTCAAATTGTTTTCTTTGGTTATTTTCTGTAATAATTTTGTTTAAAGTGAATAAGTTAACGATAAATTATAATAATTTCTTTAAATGATATTGAGTAAATCAAACCGATAATAATCATAAAGTAAAACTGATATTTAATGATGTAGTAAAACAACATATTTTGAAATGACTTGGCTTCGTTTTAAAGTCAATAAGTGTCTTAAATTGAAAAAAATTGTAACAATAAAAAGTGTTCTTATTGAGAACTTTAAGGTTATCCATTTATTAGAACAATTGACCATGAATAACTTGTATTACCATGGTATATGCATAAATCAAACTTTTTTTTAGGATTATCATCCTTAAAGAAAAAAATTGAGTGAAATATTTGGCGTAGATAAGTCATGGTCTTTATCCTATTAGAGATACTTGGATATGAATCCAGGATGTAGCTTACAACAAATTTCGCAAGCGTTCAGAGCAATAATTTCCAGTCGTAAAACAAAAAGATCTCTCGTGGTTTATGGCAGTTACGACCAACAGTAATATGGTGTTACTACTACGACGTCCACAGTCCCCATTCATGTGTTTTATGCAGTTGACCTCACATTCAGTCGTGTTTTATCGGCTTCCGTTACCTTTCTTTTATAGACCAAAACTGTTTTATAAAAAAAGATCTCCTTCTATATTAAATTCTTAAATTTTTTATCAGATATCGTGGGGTGGTTTTTTTTTATTACACTTTTCTGCCGTTGGTAGTTTTGCTGAGAAGTCATTTAATTAAATTATGTATCTTAAATGTGTTTTCCTATATATGTTTACTTAGTAATATTTATATTTCTTATATTTTTCGATTTATTATATATAAGTATACATAATTTAAGTTTCTTTATATTGTCGATTTCGAAACTATTTATTAGTTTATGGGAAGGGGACAAGTATCAAGAAATCAAAGTTTAGGTTCAGCCAGAAAAGAATTAATAAAAACTTTTATTCATAAGAATTTATTGTTTAATGCCGAAGTTTCGGCCTGTTATGCATACTATCTTCAGGGCTAATGAACATTGCAGTTAATATCTGGTAGGCTTTGGAGAGACCTGAGCGCTCTGGTTGGTGGGGGGGGGGGCGCGTCTCTCCGCTAGGGTACTAACAAGGCAAGGATTGCCAGGAGAGAGCTGTCTAGTTAGAGAGAGATTAGATTAGTTTTTTATTGTCATAGGATGTACATCCTTTCTTCCTGACAATTTATGGCGACTTATAATTTACACGTTTTAATCCTAATCCATTTCCAAACAAAACAAAAAACAAAAAAAAAATTCACAGTAATAAAATTAAATACAGAATAGAAATAGAAATAAATGAACAATAAATGAATATTTTATAGGTATATCATTCTATGACTACATACTTATATTTTAAATAATTATAAAAATTATATTTCCACCCTAACAAGTCCCCCAATGATCACTAAAAAATAATTAACACTATTATGTGCTTGCCTAGTCGGTTGCCAGAAAATGTTTCAGAAAGAGAGAAAGTGAGAAACTGAAAAGAAGTCTATCTTGTTTGAAATATATTTTGAAAAAAAAAAATTTATATTTAGTATTGAAATTGGTTAGTAAAATAAAAATCACAACCTTCATAAAGGTTACAGATAAAAAATGAAAAAAAATTCATAAAGACAAGCTCTAATCTGTGGCTGCTGAATATAGGCGACAATTCTCAGAAGCGCTTAAACCATTCTCAATGAAGTTTTAGATATAATTTCTGCACGTGACAACGATGTGCCGAAGGAGGTTAAATTTAGCGTTATAATAACGTAACCTGTAATATGAGGGAAGCCAATGCCACTTTCTGTTCTGTTAGTTTTCACCGTAAGTTAGTGGTTAGCAGGTTGACAGGATCGTGACACCCCAGATTTCTTGTGCCGGAGGTGGGGGGGGGGGTTCCCCTTGGCAAGGCCCCAGTGTGCACGGTCCCCTCGGCTCCGCTGCCTCGCCGCTCGGCCCCATTCCAACCCCATTGCTCAAACCTAGATTCTCCTCTCGCCTGACCCCAGTCCTTTCCAAATATATTTCCCGAGCGAAACCGCCCGTCGAACGTGGTGTATATCTGTTGTTCCGGCGATATGTTCGTGGCTAATGTGCTCTCAGATAATAGTTTATTTTTGGTGGTTGTGATTCATAGCTCCGACATGGGAGCATAGGCGCAGTGTCCGGTGTCAGTGGGGGATGTGTCCGTTCTGATGTGCTGAAGAAGGAGTCAAGCTGACGGCCAAATTCAGGGGAATGTCCACCTCCTCCTCCATATCCAGGTAAACTCCACCGCCATCTAAAGCTTCAGGGATGCGAGTAGTGAACAAACTCTCACACTCACAACGTTATTTCTCCCAATGATATAAAAAAAAAAAAAAATTAAAACTTACAAAATAGTCTATCTTACAGTAACAGCTCAAACGAAGGGGATTTACATATTGTAAAAAAGAGTAAATGACTTAAAAGCTGAATGGAATCATGTAATGAAAAGAAAATGCCACTAAGAATGACCATATGCAGACTGGGAAAAATCATTCAAAATATATTCATAACATTAAAAATGACAAAGAGATTGTTCAATGAGGTTTTCGTTTAAATGTGTATTCCTACTTATTTTAAATTAACTATTAGTTTAAAAATATTCTTGTTCTATCTTTCTTATTATATTAAATGATGCATGTTATGATTTTATCAGATTTTTCTTCATGTAGTTAACAGGACGCAAATTGCGAAAAATTGCAGCAGATTTTGATTATCCAAAAAATATACATATATATTTACATTTTATTCAAGTTAAGGTCTGTACATGAAGATGTCATGCTTTGATATATTATGAACTATAATGCAGATTTTAATAAGACCATATTTTTGGTTCTCATAGGTATGATCGGAGAAAAATCTAAATCTTGTAAAAAGATCTGTCATGCATTTATCAATGCGAATTGGTGTTAAAAATAACTATTGAATTTTTATTATGTGATTTTTCCAAGTCTTATAAGCTCCACAATAATGTTTCGATTTCCAAATTATTAAAAAAAAAAAAAAAAAATGTTTGACATATAGAACCTGGTAAAACTAGGCAGGTCATGCAATTTATTAAGGGGGGTATAAATTAAAATACCCCTTAATATATTGCATGTCCTGCCGAGTTTTACCAGGTTCTATAAATCAAACATTTTTTAAAAATAATGTTTCTTTATATAAATTAAAATATACTACTTAAGGGCCAAAAAGAACAATAAAACCAAAAATATAATGTCTTCTGCGGATGGCATTTAGCCAATGTTTAGGAAATAGGAGGTGATGGGGGGGGGGGAATGTTAAACCATTCCAGTTCATTACCAGTTAACATAATAACAATTATGCCTATTCTACTAATATAGCCGAACATAATAGACATCAAAGTTTTATAATTTTCTTTTTTTATATGCCTCGGTTTCACAAGACTGTGTGAAACAAATTCACCTAACAATTTGGTAAGCGATGACAAAAGATCTTATTTAATTAATAGATTTTAATATTGTAGTGCTGAATCTCTTTTCGAAATTAAATTCTCAAATATCTTGCACAGTGTGTTATTAAAAAATTATTTTTAGATTAAAAATGTTAGACTTTTACATTTTACACCAATAATGTTTTATAAATCGATATAAAATTATGTATTGAATCTTATCACTAGTCCATCCAAGTCGGGAGGTGATGATTGGGGCACTCAGCCATTCAAGTTTATTCTCAAATAAACTCAAAGTTAAAATATAACAACAATAGTAAAAACTGCACTTAAGATATATTTATTAATA
>KZ806949.1:218570-234431 GCA_000696205.2 Oncopeltus fasciatus
TATATATATATATGTAAATTTAAATGAGCGTATTGGTGTTTTGTATGTTTCAAAATGAATAATGACAATTAGATTATATATAATTATGACTTATATAATAAAGAAATCAAATTTGCATTAGGATTCATTTCATGTACCATTGCAAAAACAAAAACAAAAAAAAAGAAAAAAGTTTTTGAGATACAGTTAGACTTGCGTCCGAATTCAACCTGTGTTACTTGTGAATGTAAATGAAATGAAAGTTGGCTTAAAGAAGAAGTACTGAAGACCCAATTTCTCTGAAAAAGTGTATATCTTGAAGGAGCTTAAAGAGATGGGCAGGAGATTTGAAGCAAACAATGTAACATTTGTTGGTCCCTGGTAATGAATGATAACATTGGAGTAGGTCCCTGTTCTCCTTGAATAGGTTGAGTCCCTTCCTGGTCATGCCAGGGGGAGATATTGACGCTTTCTGGTAATACCGGTAGATACGATATGGTGGGGTCATAAATACATTTAACAATACAATGAAATAATAAATTAACAATACAAAAATGTATAAATATAGTATAAATTTAATTGATATTTATTTGAAATGGAAGTATAATGGTAAATTATTTTTCTAAAAATGTATTACTTTCAACTTAAATAATATTTCAACTTAAATATGATCACATCCCTATAAATGTATTACTTCTATAATTATTATTTTTATATAAATGTATTACTTTCAACTTAAAATTATTCATCAAAAATTATTCATTAAAATCATATAAATTATGATTAAAAGTAATATAATATAATAAAGGACAGGAGAAGGAGCAGAATAATGTATTGAACACGCAAAGAGAAAACATTACCAATGAGTATTAATTTAATAAACTTAATTTAAATTCATTTTTTTGGGAAACTTCTCGCCCTTCGTCAGAGTTGATTGAATAGAGACTGGGGAAGGACTGTGTGTGTGTGTTTGTATGTATATATATGTAAACCAATAAATGCGTTCATTATGGGCAAAAATTGGCCGAGCGGGAGGGGGGGCTTAGAGAAAGACAAATTTTTATTATTAATAGCGGTACAATGAATATATAAATATCANTAATCCTAATCCAGACAAATATATATTCACATACACACACAAAAAAGTTTAACTCACTTCGAGATTTTATGTAGGGGCATAATATTTAAGGCTATAAATCTGAACAAATATTTGTTTAATGGTGAGAGATATATTCTAAAGGCGTAAGGGTTGGCTTGGAAAGTTTAAATACAAATATTCACCAATTACAAAACTAAGAAGTTCGCTTAGTTTACGTCCTCATAGGAGTCAATTTTTTTAGTATGAGTCCATTGCAGTTTGTGATTTTCAATCTTCACTGTACTAAACAATGGCGTTTTTTGAAGTTTTAGAGAAGCCTATTACGTTAGTTAGCTTGACAGTGTATATTTATTACATCGTTAATTGTTGAAAACGTTTTTTTGTGGATAGCAGAGGACATTGGGACGCCTAACTCGTGGTAGCTATAACTCCCGAATGAAGGCCTTCTAAATCTCAACATTTATCTTCCCCCATAAACCTGACTTTTATGTGATCCTTATATCGGCGACTTGATTAGGCCAGTGAGAAGTGCTTTCAATCCCTTATCTCTTTGTTATCTTTGTATTGGACCTTGTTGGGGTTCTGTAGGCACTTAGGTCCGGCAGTAAGAACCAGCTTTGCAACTATGATCTACATTGGCCCACAACCATTATGATGTTAGTTGTACTCGTATAATTGTATAATATTTAATTTAATCACATTATTGTTGTGGCACAATAAAGTTCTCGAATCGGTAACACTAATGGCTCTAAAATTCTGAGCCTAAATGCAACTTTTGAATTTGTTAATAAATTAATATATTAAATGTTTATAGAAGCACAAGCTTAGCTCGTGGAATCCGTTTGGATCTCTGTAGCTTGGCATTGAGGGTTTTTCTCCATTATTTGTCTCCCATCGAGAAATAAAAGCATGCTAGTACTATGGGTGTTTATCATTAGATTTCGACCAAAATGGCTTCTCCATAAGTGTAATGAATAAAATGAATAAAATAAATAAAGTAAATAAAATAAATAAAATGTTTTATATTAACAGAATGTAATGGATAAAAAAATAAAATAAAATTATCAAGTGTCTGGAATGTTATATAACTCATCAGGATGTAAACTTGGATATAGGATTCAGTTGAAGGCGTTCCCTCCCAACCAGGTGAAATCTAGGGGCAAGTCGTGCATGACCAATCAGAACCAGGGCGACTTATTACCAGAGACGAGNAATAAAATAAATAAAATAAATAAAATAAATAATATGCTATCTGGAGTATATTACTTTAATTTACATTAATTTTACTGTGATGCCAACCCAGTACTATTTTTTCTTTCTGTATATATTATTTATTGAAAGAGTGTTTTAATTTGTGACCAACCAAGATGATAAAATAACCTTTCAATGTTTGATAATTTCTGACTATGTACATACAACTCAAGATTGAAAAAAAAATTATTAATATCCCTGTTTAAACAAGCAGTAGGAAACCCTTCAATGTGAAAGATATGCTCCAGATTGCCACCGGTGGGAAAATGGGAGGGAGTTCATTAAGTCCAGAGAAGAGTTACATCCTTATATAATAACTTAAATATTCTTAAACATGTCATAGAACATAAATAATAGAAATTAAACTTTACACCTATTATGTAAGTTAAACTTTTTCTTAGCACTAATTTTTTGTGAAGATGTTTCAAATTATAATTACAATTTACATTACAAATTTAATTTGTCCTCTAAACCCATCTCCCTATTATCTGTTTTCAGCTCAACATTTATGCAACAGTATAGAGAACCATGAATAATATATTTGGTTTCTATATTTACAAAGTCACGACGAAGCCCTGAAGTTAAAGTTTTATTTAACGTTTTTTCTGAAGAACGTTATAAAAAATAAACGATGAAAATTACATTAACACGAGTTTAATGCAAGCTTTTTTTTTTAACACTCTACTCTAGTTGCTCCAATTTGTTTCTTGTACAGTAACTCATTAATCAAGTTTTTTTAAATTTTATATTTTATTATTGTGAAAGCTAGAACGCGCGCGCGCGCACACACACACACACAGAAACATACACTCAATACATAAATAAATTTATGTATATATTGTGTGTGTGTGTTCATATTACACATTTATATCTAATGAGTAAGGGTAAAAAAAAAAACTGTTTTGAAGGTTTTCAAAATTTGGGTCATGACACCAATATGAATATTGGCCTAGTATTTTGATAGATAATCTGTCAAACAGGAGTTAGCTTACATATTGATTTCTCATTTGCCTGTCACACATCACACAACTATTCGCAAGAGTAAAGAATTGTATTACCAAATGTTTTTGGCAAGGTTCAAAACGACTTTTGAAATGCAATATCGTCGTGTGGCCAAGAGTTCGTGGCTCGAACTCAGGATTGACACGCCTCAAATCTTCGCCTACTAGCGATTGATTTTCATCCTGGTCAGGTTATATATAAAAATAGATAATTAATTGTCAGTATGTGGACATGCCCTTTCGAAGTCTATGACAGTAATTCATAAAACAAAGAATAAATAAATAAAAAGATAATCAATTGATGAGGCAAAGACCAATTTGAAAAATCTTTCATTATTATTAGTTCTTGAAGACAAATTTATAGAACATAGGACTAAACTACGTTTAAATAAATAATTCCTTACAACAAACTTGTATTAAATATTACAATTAAGAAAATCAATATAGATTACTGAATAGGAATACTTATTTATTAAGAAAAATATTCAACTTTAGTATTTAAGTTGTTTTGTGTAATACGGTAGTTGAAAGGTGAAAGTGTGGAAAGTATTTTATACAAATTATTCGAAAATCATGGAATTCTATTTTCAAGGAGAACGATTCCATTGCATTAAATTGCATTAACATTTCTACAATTAAACTATCTCAACGAAAGAAAATATATAATTAAATTTGTATTCAAAAAATCATTAAAGACACATCTCTAACAATTAATTCACTCACTTGATATCTTAAAAATATCAGCTGTCTCATCTTGGGGAATGGTTCACTCATCAGTGCTCCATTCATTCATAAAGACATTAAAGAAGTTATGAACTTGACTATTATTTTATCGTTTATAATTCCGCCTCATCGCGCATGATTGATGCTGTACGCAACACTGGAATTAGAACAGCAGCTTCAGAACCAGTCTCCCAGTAAATTTACGAGTTGAAGCAGGTGGGACATCTCATGTCTTAAAGGGGATACGACATTCATACTCTTGTTACAACCAGGTAATGGCTAACATGGGATATCCACTCAATAACATTCAATCAGAATGTCATTATTAAAATTAAATTAAATTAAAAATTTATCTCCCAAATCGACACAAATTTATCAAGACAAATGGTCTGTGTGTAGGTGTGTGTACGAACATAACTTATTGCACACCAAGTACTATATAACGTAATGTAAGCAAGCACCGAAAAACGGAAAACATTTAAAAGAATAGATAACAGATTAAACCCTAGATAAACCACAACTGTCAGGGCGTAATAACCATGATGTTGATCGCCCTTTAACCTGATCCTAATCCTAATCCTAATCCAGACAAATCAAAATCTATCATAGGTATAGGAGTAGCTTTTCTATCCAGGAATTTCTCCCTTTATCNTCTCGCTAATGAAGAGGGAATAGAGTGAGATAACTAGCCTGTCCTTGTGGTGTAATGGTCAGCACGCGAGGCCCGGATAGCAAGAGATCCAGGTTCGATTCCTGGCGAGGACAGATAGTTTTTTATTTTCTGTTCCCTCTCATTAATTATTTATAATTTACGTGGGATAAATAAAACCACAAATAAAAATATTTAAAAATTAAAATTTAATATAATAAATGACGAGAGCCGACAAAATGCATGACAATGTCAGCTACTTCGAGTTTAAGACGAATTTCTCGTCTTTCTCGTAAGTTAGGCTCTCGCTAATGAAGAGGGAATAGAGTGAGATATCTGGCTGTCCTTGTGGTGTAAAGGTCAGCATACTAGGCCCGGATAGCAAGAGATCCAGGTTCGATTCCTGGCGAGGACGGATAGATTTTTTTATTCTGTTCCCACTCATGAAATTACTAAAGTTGAGAGTTGAAAAAAAAGATAGCATAAAACTTGTGTTAAATGTTATTTTCAACGTTTATATTTTATAATGTGTTATTTTCTGTTGGATCCCAAGCCACAAAGGAATGAAAAATAATGATAAAGTAAATAGATTAGTATAAAAAAAAAACTAACTAACTCTGATGGAAAGTTAATAGTAAAATAACTGAATATTATCTGACTTCATAAAAAAAATTACATTTAACTTAAAAATGGTCCAAATTAGTGGTCAGAATGAAAATAATACGAAGTTGTGGGAAACACTTATGATATTGGTAGCTAAAAGACATCCTGAAGAAGAAAAGAAGTGGCTCCAGGAGACTGAAATTGTAATTCCTTGAGAAAATAAGGCAGGACCCTCCACCACCAGCAAATATAACAGGGTTGGCGAGGTTTGCCCCTCTTCCTTCCGCCACTGGCTGGCTCCCCTTCTCACCCCTAGGCTTTCTTTCCCTCACCCCCTCCTCCATCCTTCCGCTCCTGCAGTTAGGACAAACAACCCCCTCGTAAACAGACATAAATGATCCTAGTACTTCTCAACCACCTTATGTATAAAAATATAAACAAATAAAATCAAATATTAAGTTCGTTTTTGATCGAATCTGAACAATAAGATTGGAGATTTTAAATTTCTAATACAAATATCCTTTGACTACGATGCAGAAAACTTTCTAAAGAGTTTGAAGATTTTTTCTTTTCTTAATATAAGGGTTTTGTAGATAACCTGAAAAATAAATTATAAATTATATGTTTAACACACATTTATTGATTACACACAATATATAGTATATAGTTAGCTATTCTGTAAGATACTGGTTTGTCTGCAGACCTCTAACTCCACCTTTGTTTCAGGTAATGTCGCCGGCTGAGCTGGACGACAGATCTTTTCTGGAAAACGGCACTTAAACAGACTAAGGTAATGTAACCTGTCTGAATGGGCAGAATTTCAGAACATCTCGGTCATATTCGAGTACAGTTGTCTGCTTCGATAACCATGTTTTAGAGATCTCATTTTCAATTTATTTCTATAAATGACAAAGATTATAACTAAGAGTTCAAGAAAACTTGTAACTGGTTTCGCACGAGTTCTTTTTCTGCATTTAGTTCTTGTGATTTATTGAAGCATTGCTTCAGGAGATGAGAAATCAATGAAAGATCTCACAGACACAAAAAAAAAAATTTAGTATTAGATGATTTTAGTTGGGGTTCGGTCAAGGTAGATCCAAAAAAATACCAATATAAAAAAAGTGTATTTTTTAAAAAGAATATCAGCCAACTTACATAGTAAGCTATCTTCAGGGCTGCCTATCATGAAAAAATATTTAGACTTTCACAACAGATAAATGATATTTAAAACTAATTCATAAGCCAATTAATAAAAATACATTAGCAATATTATAAGACAATATTACATGATATAAGATTGCACTATTATAAGGACAACAATTATTAGCGGCATAGTGGTCTTGTGGTAAAGGAGCATCCGAGTCAATGGTCTCAGGTTCAATGCTCATAGTGCACTGTTGGTTTATTTTAAATTTCTGTGCTACTGCCTGTAACTATATGCCTGTAACGATATGCTCATAGGAAATGAGCCCCAGCCTTAATTGGGAAATAACCTCCATTGAATGGGGGGGGGGGGATGGGGCGGACAGAACGGCGTGCTGCTCATACGCTTCTCTAGTGTGCTGTGGGACGAGAATATATACATCTTAAACATTTGTTCCCTAACTGGGCCTATATGTTCTGTTGGGGGACTAGTAAAATAAGCAGAACGAGATATTTAAATTTAACTATCTATATTTACGAAAAAAAGTTGTATTAACAATGTAAATTATTAATTTAACATGTTCAATTATGAATGTACATGAGTTTTAATTTTTAAAAAATTGAAAAATTTAAGTATAAATTAAATTGAATATGGAGAAAAATTCACCTTGTTATTATTACCATAAAGAATAGAACTAATTTTAATCTAGTTAAGTTCAGTTAACAGATCATTTAAAAAAGGATAGACCTTCACTTTTAGATCTCCATCTCAGGCCCATTTTCGTTACATTTTCAATTCTTTTAAATTGTGAATCAAATCTTATTTTAATTTCTTATTAAATAAGTAAATAAATAATTTTAGATGTTATTTACTCAATTTATTAAGTTCATTATTATTATGAAAAAACCTAGCCGCTTGGTTGATGCGATTTTACTTTGACGTATACATTTTCTTAATTGATTTCATTACTTTTAGTTATAACACTATTTTAAGCAAAAGCTTCATTTTGTTTACCGCTCTAGCAGAATATGATGCATTCCAAACTGCAGGATATTCATACCAATCATGGTCCATATGTTAATTATAATCATTATTAATATATATATATATATATATTAGTAGAAAAAAAATAAGAAAAACCAATGTAACATAAAATANAAAACCAATATAACATAAAATAAATCACTATAAAATGTAAGTCACATATTTAGTTAATCTAATGAAAGTTTAAATAATATACATAAAACCAATATTCAGAGATAAATATTTTTCCTTTAAATCTCACTCAAATATAGACAGAAAATGAAACTTGAGAAGGAAATTAAGAAAAAAATGTATTTTAACATCATTAAAAATTGAAAATCACTTTAATAAATTAAAATTTGAAAAATAAAATGGACGACAAATGTAATACTGATTCTATTGACATATTGAAAAAAAATATCCGAGAATCAAATCAAATACTTAAAAGTTTAGATTGCAGTTCTCAGATACATACAGCATTATGGTTGGTTATTTACTTAAAAATATATAAACTACAGTTCCTCTTCGGAGACTTTAATTCTTACAGATACACGCCAATTTGTTTTTTGAAATTTTTTTTTAGAAAAATTGTATTTGGAGACAAAATTACATCCTTTCTAGTATTAAGCTATTAAGATTTATCCCATAACTATCGTAAATATGAAAACGAATACTTTTATAGCATTATTATATTTTTTCTGTTTTTGTTTTTTCAATTTCGCTAAAATATTTTCTAACTCTTGATAACTCTAGCTAAAGTATGTGTTTGAAGGTTCTCCCGTGCTTAGTCTCCACCGGAAAATTAATAATTTTGCAATAACCTGAGTGGAGTTTGGGAACAACAAACTAGCTGGGGTAATTAATCTAAGAGGGTTGTTTGTAAAGTGATTGAGAAATGTTAATGGGGAGTGGGGGAACGCCGACAGGCAGTTGACATTTTGCGTCCGCAATCAGAGGGATTGTCGAGGAGGAAGTCCCTATGACAAACGGCTTGGCCCTTGTTTTCCCCGACAGACATACTTATGTGTTTTCAGCAGAACTAGGGCAGAACTTTCTTTCTTTTCCTTTTTTTCTTTTTTTTTTTTTACTACTGCCTTGTTCATTAGTAAAAAGAACAAATACAAAATTTTGCTATAAATTAGCAGTCCGTGTGCTATGGTGGTGTGAGAGTAATGTGTACACCGCCCATAGCGACACTTTTACCCGTAGATATGTGCAGGTTGTGGTAACAGTTTGTCTACGGACGCTGTGCTCCGGGGAGCATTTCAGATGTAGTACCCGGTAAGGCATAACCGGCGTTTAGGCAGAACTTTTTTTTTTTTAAGCCTCTACATTTTTATTTTTACATATATATCTACATATGTGCTGGTGTACCGGATTCTTGGCTAGCACCTATTACAATATACTTATATTCTAAGGCAGAACTTTCAAACGCCACTCGAGTTTTTACTAGCTTCGGCAGTCGACTTATTTCCCAGGCTGCCAAGTTCTTTTACATGTCAGAGTTGTACGCTTAGAAGGTGTTGTGGGGGCTAGCGTCAGAGATTCGCATTATAAAGGCAGTTATCCCGTTTCTTTCAGTCCTTTTTTTTTTTTTTTTTTTTTTTTTTTTTTTTTTTTTTTTTTTTTTTTTTTTTTTTTTTTTTTTTTTTTTTTTTTTTTNAACAGTTATGTTTCTGGAGTTGCAGTCACAGTCGTGGCTTTATGGGCAACTCAGATTAGAACAGATACCTCCCTTTGAAGTACATATTCAATTCTGTAATATAAAAAGAACTCGCGGCTGTGATATATATAATAAATAAGAACAGGTGAAAGATAGTCTCTCTTCAATCACTGTTGAAGGGCGAGAAATCCCCGAAATTTTTTCTCTTTGTAATTATTTTCTTTTGTGTGTTCACGACACTCTTTATCCCACTTGTTCTTATTTACTTTCTTCATCGTAGCTACGAGTGGTATGTGTGTTTTGACATTTTGAGAGCATTAAAAGTTGTTAAAATTGATAAAAAATACTATGTTTCACTATTAAATAATAAAATATATGTGTGGTGTTAAGTAGCTAGCTTCATCATATGGTTTGAGAGTTTGTTAATGTTAAATAAACTCAAAGAATATCAATTATCTATTCCATGAAGGGTTATTGAAATCCACTTTGGGTCCACTCCTGCTCTATGGTGCTTAGACTTTCTTTGAAAACAAATCGATATCTCTCTCCAAAGAGGTAGAGCTCCGTCCTCGCTGTAAATTAGCCCGCACACCACGGCCTCTTTACTGTCACGTCACAGATTAGTCCTCTTGAAGCCAATCTCTGTCATTTCCCCTTAAATCCCCTAACGTCTTTCCCCCTTCCCTCCTCCTTAAATTATATTTAGATAAAAAATTTAGTAAAAGGGTCGCCTAATTTGAAGTGAGATTAGTTATGGATTTTATCTGTTCAATAACTATTTTAATAATTGTATATAGAATAGACATGAACAATTTGTTATTTATTAATTATTTATTTGAGCGTTAGCGTTACTAAATGTAAAATAAAGATTTTCATTTTGCTAAATTTTCAAAATAAAAACGGTTTTAATATGTTAAAACAGAACAACATGAAACAAATCAGAGCAGTCAGAAACCAGAAAAAAAATATACATCAAAGAGAAAAATTTAAAGTTTATAATTTTAGAATTAAAAAAGTACCGAGGAATTATCACAAGTACACGTGAAAGACAATAATCTATTTAAAAAAATTAAATATAACCTTAAAGAAGTAGAAATGTACATGAATAGAAAACAATTTTGTAAGAATCTACAAATTACGAAAATTGGAATATACACCACTCAATTTTACCATAAGTTGTAATTATTATTATTCGAAATTAATTTTTTTGAATTATATATATGTTATAAGTTATTAATTTCAAATCTTTAATGAGCTATTTGTGTGCATAACTCAGCTTTTGACTTATTTTTTGCTATTTCTTGCCCTGTTTTAATTTTATTTCCCATTTTAATCGTAACTTAATGTTTTGTGTGAATTTAATCAACGAATATAAATCTTTAATGACTAAAAGCTGAGCAAAAATAGACATTTTTGGAAGTGCTTCTCTAGCTAATTTTTTTTTATTTTTAATTTAACTAGAATTTTTACTAACTCTCACCAAGTGTAATGTTTTGTGCTTGCAACTCACTGTTTTCCCCTTCTTTTAAACACTGTCCGAAGTTCTTCAAAGGTAAATCTGACTCTATAGAGATTAGGGAAGACAGTCAAGTGGGCTTAGTGCATTTTACGAAGAGGTATTGACACTTACAGCTCTTCAGATTCAAGTTTCTTTCAAGCAGTTGAGGATTCAGAAAACATGGAAGAGAAACACGTAAATGTAATAGTTCGTCGGGTTAGTGAAATGGTGTTAAGTGCCATCGAAGAGAAAAGAATTCTAGTTTTTAAGAAAATTTCACTCCATAATTTCAGTTGAAGCAGCACTTTTTGCATTTACAGAGACTAAAATTTTTTCTATCGAAAAACAATGCATACACGAGCTTTTCCATCGGCATTGTGGGAATTTGAAGCAATTGCTACTTTTATAAATCTATTATATAATGATGATGTCTTATGAGGAAGGGGAATGCTGTAGTAATGGCAACCGATCAGCTCTATCCCAAAATCAACTGCCATATCAAGCCTTTTTTTTTTTTTATTAATTATTAATTAAACATTTAACAGTAGAAAATATACTACTAAAAAGAAGGCGTGGAAAAAAAGAGCACTGAATACTCAAATCACATTATTAATCAAACTTTCTAAACATTTAAGTAATCTCCAAGGTTATTTAAACATTTTGGAAGTGGAATTACTCAAGAAAATTATTTAAACCAAGAATGTCTATAATAGAAATCTACATTAATCAATTAAAATAATTTTTTTTTTTAAACATATTGTTTTTCTGGGAGACTTTGGGGCGTAAAACAAATTCGTGGTGGAAAAAAATCTGCAACATAAAGATTGTGGTTCATGGAGAAGGCATAATGAGATATATACAGATAGTATGCGCGTCCTTCACCACCTGAAAGTATATGAAAACTTGGGCGTACAATTTCGGCAACTATTTACTTAGAGTCCTCCCACAGATCTTTAATTATAGTATTTCGCCTTTTAGTCGTGAACAGAACTAAGGCCGAGAGGGATGTATTGTTTCAGAAAAACGAGGCTGAACAAAGCTTTGCTTGCAAAGGAAATATTTGTGGTGGGACAATGGAGGTTCTTATTTGGTGAAACGTGAATACACCCGCATCCACGTCTCTCATAAAATTTAGGAAATTCTTACAAGAGTACCAGTGCAAAATCTAAAGCATGACTTACAAAAACTTAATTCCGTTTAAGATTAAAACTAGGTTAACTAAAAAAAAAAAGAGAAAAAAACTATCTACAAAGTTTAAACAATCTTAATTGCAGGAGCTGCATAAAATTAGCAGATTTCCCATTGCTGATTAAGATGGATATAAATACGAGTAAATGAGGAATTATATCTTATAAATCGGAGAAAAAATTAGTATTAAGTGAGAAACCACTAGACCAGGCATTATAATATCCATGGAGGTAGAAGTGTACAACAATCATAGATATTTATGTTAATGTCTTCCTTAAGGCCTAAAATCTTATAGATCATACATTTTAGAAAATTGAATTTAACATCTTTATTCTACAATTAAAAATAAATAAATAAAATACAACTATAAGTTTTGGACGTCGTCTAAACCCCCTCCCGTCGTCTGATTTCAACCAAAGAAGAATTCTTTCTAAAATTTTCAATTGAAAGCCTAATTATATTATTATATGATTATACTCTTAAAATAGAGAGTCTGTTCAAAACCAGACTTTCATTCTTAAATATCTTTCTTAATAAACATTTTTCTTCTTAATAATTGAAGATTATAATTGTTGTAAAATTAAATTTTATCCGAAGCGAAAAGAATAACGAATATTTGAATATTTCTTTATTCGATCTCTCTCTAAACCTCCCGTTTGTGGCGACTAATTTCAGCTATTAGCAATAACTCATGCAAGTGTTTACAAATATAAGCTTAGATACCGAATTTTGTTATCATTTTAAATACAGTATGCACAAATATGGATAAACGCTAAACTTTAAGGGGACAATTATCTTTTGTTTCTCCAATGCAGGATCAATAAAGATCTGTTGTAATTTTAAAAAGTCGCGTATGAAAGCAACGTGAATAGCTCTACTCTACCGTAAATTTGCTGATATGTGTGATAGGTGACATTTTTATAGTTCATAAAATCTTATTGGATACTTGTTGTGTGAGTACATCTTTATAAGATAGGCCAAGAAGGGGACAGAAATGTTGGCTAACAACAATGTCTTGCTAAAAAACGAGAAAATTTCCACTAAATACGATATGAATGTACAAAATTATTATCAATCTGTTTCTGTGCATCTTATACATCCAGGACCTCATTATTTAAACAAAATCCTCTTTGCCAAGCATTTCCTGATGAATTTCACTTTATTTTTTGTAAAAACCTAAGTTAGTGGTGAGTTTATTGATTTTGTTTTCAAAATTATTAATTAAGAAGTTTATTTAATTACATATATTTTTGTTCTGTATTCTACGGCTTTTTCAAAGCCTTGTATTAATCTCTCCTTTCTTCATCATCTCATACAGTCCACTCGAACCTTCCTTTCGTAGTTGCTCTTCTTAAGTAGCGATTTTGCACTATAGTAAATAGTGTAATCCGGGATTTTTTTATTTAAATTTATTTTTAAAGACAGGAAAATCTCTTGACAGAGCCTATGGCCAATAACAGCCATTCTTCTCCTTTCCATTCATCCTCACTTTTGAATCTTCTCTTTCTAGGGGTTGAAGATGATTGCAGTAACGGTTCTGCCCCTTCTTGAAGCCCTTCGTCCGCGAAGGTGACATTGTGCTGGTTTCGCACGTGAGGGCCTGACATATAGAAAGGATGTCCCATTACCTATTCCATTGTAATGTGAATCGGGCCAACTGCTTGCTCCATCCTTGTATATATTTGGGCTCAAATCCTTCTACTGCTTCTTACAATACAATTGTGTTAAGTGCGTGAGTCATGGAACCGTTCTCAAGCCCAATCAATTACATGCCCCTTGAATTCTACATTCAACTATTTTTTCTTAGTCTCCTGCTCAGAAAATATATCAATCCCCATTACAATTACATCCCTAAGATCTGTTCCATTTCCTAGATTTGCCTTAGGAAAATCTAGCGATTCACGTTGGTCCAATGTTTTGGACTTACTATAAATTTTGTGAGATCTTAACCAAACCTTCAGTAGATAAACTAAAAGTATGGTCCGTTCGAAATTATGTATTTATTTACCTGTATGAGCTCATGAGTCCGCAATTTCTAAAACAATCAAACGGAAATCGTTAAATAAGCTTTACGTCACAAGCCATTGGATGAAATAGGGGATCTTTGAAATTGGTGAATAGGGAATAGGGTTAGAAGAGTAGGGTTAGAATAGGGTTAGAATGAATAGCGTTAGAAGAGTTCAAAAATTTAAAATTACAATACATTCCTTATTATCAGTCTTACGAAAAGTAGCTAAAAAATAACGAAGTAGTTGTAATAATCAATTCTATGACATTTATAACATTTAAAAAACACAAAGAAAATATTTGAGAATCTAGAAGAGTCCTCTTATTTTCAAATATAGAAATCACATTTTTGTATAGACTTTTTATTATTTAATAAAATTAGATAAGGGGGTGGGGCCGCCTGGGTATCTGATCCTTTCGGGTCTCGCAGCCCTCGTGTTGCGGGTTCAAATCCAGTTATTGGCAAGCTTTTATCGATAAATATATGCTGTTCCTGAGCCATGGATGTTTAGATTAGGATGTAAACCAGAAGATAGCCCCCCTTCATGATCCTAAGTGGTTACAAAAGGGAGACTAACAGTAAAAAAAAAAAAAAAATTAGATGAGGAGAAGGAATTAGAGAAGGGTTGATGAAGACTAAAATTTAGAATAATAGTATTTTCATTCTTATTATAGCTAGGAAAAACTTTCTAGAATATAATAGGTGCAAAATATAAAATTTATGATCTGTAGAATTTTCGCAAAAAAAATTCTTATTAAGAAAGAACAAACTACGGTGGCTGTACACTTTCCCCACTCTTTTTTCTAGGCTGATGGTCTTTCCTTAACGCTCATGGATCTCTCCAGCTAATAATATATAATTCATCATTTACCATCGTTTATGTCCATCTTAACGAAATCTGCTACGCTTAGACAGCTCCTGCGTGACGGAATTTATTTAAACCATTAAATTTCTGTGATGCAGGAGCACTAAGAATTAGCTGGACATTGTCTTTACTGAATGGACACTTTCGTCGTGCGCCTCGTCCATCTCTTAGAGTACCCTGGCGGAATTAGTTACTTCAGCCACTTCATACCTTCTTTTAAAACATACTTAGCCCTAATCTTTATCAGGAGGGCTAATATTATCATGTCACTTATTCATAGATATCACTTAGAGAAAAACGTTTGGGCATTGAATTAATTAATATGTATTTTTGTTGAGTTACATTGGTACAGTGAGGAATAATAAATTAAGGTTATCCGTTTGCTGTGTGAGTAATAAACAACTATGTTGCAATATTTTTCAGTCTGTTTCGGATCTGGTTTTAAGACAGTAAGAGTCTTAATGCAGATGTTGCAAAACTAAGCAGGTTTCTCATATTTCATTGAGATGTACATAAATAAAGTCAAATGACGACTTATATCTTGTAAGCCGGAGAGAGGAATGAGCCTAAATTACCACTAAATTTGACACAATGGAGGCCAGAAATAAAGAGAGGCAATGTACCTAACCATCCTTGTTTTGCATATCGAAATTTGTTTTTTTGCAAAATTTTACAAAACGTTTAAGCTAAAGAATTACATTTGACACCCACTCTGATCGATTAACTCATTCTTAACCTACATGAAAACGAAGATACCAAATTATACATTTTTGTATACCTCTAAGTCCCCACTCTTTCAAATAATTTTGAATAGAAATCCTTTCAACAATTTTGAATAAAAAGCCTGAATACCGACTTTAATTTCTGTATATAAAAAACAAAAGGGACTGCCCAACAATTGAAATTATATTCTTAAAAGTTAATATGCGTCAATTTTTAGATTTTACTCCTATTTTGTCATATAACCCTATTTAATCCTATCTCATATTAAAAAAGATAAGAAAAAAAAATATATAAAATATTAGATGTTCACGTAGGCTTCGTCGGTCGTCAGATGTATTTACCATTTCATCTTCCGGGTTGGACTGAGTCAAATTGTTGTTATTTGCCGAGCTTTCGCACATCATGTGATGGCTTCTTCAGGGCTGAAAAGAGAATGTATGTTGT
>KZ806949.1:254217-266806 GCA_000696205.2 Oncopeltus fasciatus
AAAAAATTTATAAAATTAAAATTTAATAGTAAATAACGAGAGTCATTTAAACAGCTTGAGAATGTCAGCTCCTTCGAGCATAAGACGATATATTCGTCTGCCTCTGAGGTTAGACTCTCCACACTAGTGCGTAGAATTTAATAACTTATCAGACGTGTCTTGGTAGCGTAAATGGTGACGCACCGGCCCGGAAAGCAGGAGATCCAGGTTCCAAGTGACAACACGTTCTCCCTCACCTTCATGACTGCCATGATGTTTGTTTACAATGTTAGTCGGAACATAAATAAATAAAAAATACATTTATTTTTTTTTTTGGGGGGGGGGATATTCAAACATTTCTTTAATTTAGTTGGAGAAACAAGTCCGTCACTACAAGGATTTAGGTTTTTATTGAAGGAGTCATGACAATTCACATGCAAGGAATGTCAGAAAATTCCTTCATATCTGTCTGTTAACTATTTTCATTAAAAATTATAATATTTTCAATAATAATCATCGTATTTCATGGTGTAATGTACAGTTGAACAGGATTATGAATAGTGTCTCCATCTCCTATACTGCTCTCCTTCTAAGGAATGGTGTATGAAGAGTAAGTTCCACCTTGTGGAGCAGGATTCAGGTGGATGCCTTCCAGCTACCCCCATAACTCCCCATCAGTAAAATGTAGCTGGTAATGAAGGTAAAGCTCCACTGGCCTTGGGAAAACTTCCACCTTCAAAGTGGTCTTCTCTGTGGCAGGTTGGATTTTACTTTCCCAGGATACAGGACTTTTCCTAACTTGATAAGAATTAATGGGACTGTGACCTTCCCCAATCCAGAAACCCAAGGTCACTTTTTGTGTGTGTGTTATAAGAATAAATCGATGTCACAGTCGAATATTACATTTACTATATAGGAGGCCTTTGACCATTTTCAATCTCAGATAAATTTATAAATACCTTTAATATAATTGTGAAATTGCTTATTTATGTTTCCATGTAGCATATTATATATTTTAAACACCCATTTTCACTTAAGTAGAATCCTTTAGAACATTTGAATGACAATGAATGTTCTAAAAGATTCTTAGTGTTCAAAAGATTTAGAGTGTCGAAACAAAATTTATACTGAACCCTGAAAAATTCACTCCTTAAAAAATCCTTTGATCATGTGGAATCACCTTACACAAACATTTCATGCAAGAAAAAAAAATTGATAAATAGTATTATTGCAAAACATTTTCAATTAAGGTTCAATCATCTAAACACTATTGCTTCATAATAAATTCACCAACTAAATTTCATATAGGATCTTTATGATCAGATGCGAAAAAAAAAATTCCTAACGAGATTCACTTTTTGAAACATCACATGTGCAATAAATGAGTTGCTATCAAAATCAGAACCATTACACAATAACAAATTATATTAGATAAACTAGAATACTAAATCAGCAATAAATATCTCAACAAAATTAATTATTTGACCTACCTAATTTGTTCAATATGTTCACTAATTAAACTTTGTATATGAACCTATAATGAACATATAAAACTCTAAATACTGAGTTCTTTATAGTCGCTCTTCACAACACAGACCATCTTGTCACAAGAGATCTGTAGGGGATTAAAAAAACTAATAAATAAACATCATTTGTGAAATATAATCACCACCAAGTCCGGTAACCGTAACTGTTTGGTAATAAGAAAAAATTTAAATTTNTTATGTTTAGTAATAAGTACATTCATTTTTTTTAATGCTGTGTGTTGTGAACTAAAAATTTTTCAAATCACTGCCTTTCCATATCAACTTAAAGATTTCTTTTTTTACTACCATACCTTCTATTATCCGTCTTCATTGGTTTCTGCAAACCGTCTTCTGTTGGCGAGCGCTTTCGGACATTGTCCTTCTTCTTGGCCAAATACATGTGTTCACTGTCACTGTCTGTATTCAACTCACAGTTGAAAACAGACAGTGACAGTGAACAGATGTATTCGGCCACGAGGATGAACAATGCCCGAAAGCGCTCGCCAACAGAAGACGGTTTGCAGAAACCAATGAAGACGGATAATAGAAGGTATGATAGTTCTATATTCATTGGTAGTGAAAATAACCTTTTAGATATTTTTTTTTTTTGTGTGTGCACTGCACTCTCTACCCGCCTGTTCTTGATTGCTATATTTCACAGCCATGTGTGTTCCATTTTCTATAAAAACTTTATATATATATATAGTTCTAATACTTAAAACAGAACTCAAAATTCAACTATAAATTATTTAAGTGCTATTATTTCGCTATTTTACGCAAAATAACATAATTAAGAATGCTAAGGATGGACAATTTTTGAATAGTTGCCAATAGAGGGCGTACAGGCGCNGATCTGTAGGGGATTAAAAAAACTAATAAATAAACATCATTTGGGAAATATCATCACCACCAAGTCCGGTAACCGTAACTGTTTGGTAATAAGAAAAAATTTAAATTTTAATCTTTAATTGAACACTTTTAGCGTTAACGGATCCTGCTCTTTTTTTTAAAAATTTTAAGAAATAGTGTACTTACGTCTAATAAAAATAAATCTAAAATAAATGGATTTTATAAAAAAAAAAACGGCGAAACCTAAACACAAATCCCATGATATATATAATTCTTATATAAATAACTAACTCTACTTTTTGTATCAAAAAAATATACGAGAGTAGAAGGTGAGATTATTAAAAAGCTTTTAATGTTAAGTAATGAGGAATTAGATAAACACTTTATGGTTTTAGTTAAATTATTAAATATTTATCATATAATAATCGTCTTCTGTAGAAATGAACTAGAGTAATGTTAGTTACCTGTAGAACGGAAATGTTGTTATTAAAATATTTATGCTTTTAAATTGTGGTTAAAAGAAAAAAAAAATCTATTCAGGTTTATTTTTTTTTCATTGAAAATATTACATAGTTTTAGAGAGTAATGCAAAGGATGACTCTTTTTTTACTTTATGAAAAATAATTGCGTTACATGTTTCGAAAATGTCTATTTAAAGTATTGAAGAAAATAATTAATGAGCGAAATTCACGAATTAAAAAAAAAAAAAAAACAACCTTTATTTACTTATTACATTCTGTTAAAAACAAAAACAATTTGTAATTTGATTACAATGAAAAGTAAAAATGGCATTCAATGACTATCACATGTGGATAAAAGGTGACCAATGACACCACTCTCAAAGTTCACGAATTAAGAATTAAAATGTATGACTTAATGAGCTGCTTGGAATTCTTCTTGGTCTTGTTGAAGATCAATTAATGAATTTTCCACTCCTTTTTCTGACTTTAAATGTTACATTTATAACTTATTGTTTCATTTTATACACCAGTGCGATCACAGGACGCCTCGTAAGCGCTTGCTTGCCCTCCCATGCTCATGCACTCAATCTTATTTTCAGTCTGGTAATTGTCATAGTAATCATAATTTCCTCCAATTATCGCTTAACTTGGAGACTCTGCTTAACAATCTTAGATGAGTTCTTCGCATGAGACTGACGGATCTTATCGATTTAGGGAGGATTCATCATATTCTTCATATCCACCTTGCAGACGATAAACCTGAAGAGCGCGACTACACCACAGTACCTTGTAGGGAACTTTTGAGTGTAGATGGAGCCGGCCCCTCAGGGAGTACGCGAAGCCAGGCCTCCACAGTACGCGACTCGCCACCAAACCTGAGCCTCCCCCCCCCCCCCCCCTGAAGGATTCGCCTAGGGGAGTTTACGCCAGCTCTGACGAGATAATTAGACACGGTGGGAGTGGGTGAGGGGTGGTCGGCCATACGAGAAGACCTGTTGACATGCTTGGCAGACCTCCAGCGGCACTTCTAGGACTGAAGGCTCCCACATTTATATCTCTGATTGTTGATGTCTGCTCGAGCTACACTCGTCCCAGCTCTCAAACTGTGTATTCCCCTTGCTAAGTGTTACTTAGCACGAATCTTAGCCCAAGAGTAAAGACTCTCAGTTGGAATTTTTCCCTTTTACTTCATCAGGAAATTTCCTACGATAAATAAGTTATTATTTTCAACATTACTTCTTACAATTTACATAAGTATATATTATTAATATATAATTATGTGTAAAAGCATTAAGGAAACTTTTGGAACTATTTGATTCTCCAACAATACTGAGTAGGAAAAGCTAAAGCTATGGTTCAGTCCTTCATGTGCCGTCATAAGATGTGGTGTTATATTGGTATTAAGATGTGGGAAAAATTTCATCAGATCATTACCAATCTTACACAGGCGAAGATAAAAAAATACTTTTTCAAAATCATGTATATGTATTTAAATATATTTTAAATAACAACAGGTGGGAGAAAGAGTGTAGTAACACACAAAAAGAATAATTTAAAATAAATGTTCTAAAAAAAATTTCACTCATTGTAAGTTTTTTTTTCTTTTGAGAACACACATTCTCTGCACTCATTCTTCCACCTATTCTTATAATACGCACACACACACACACACAAAAGATGTTTATTCTGTTATAATCAAAATGAGAAAACTTCTTTTCGTCAATTCAAAGAGAAAAAACAAAACTTCATGCAGTAAACTAAGCAGATTCTCCATGTTTCTTTGAAGAGGGACATAAATATAAATAAGTAAACAATAAAAGCAAGGGAAAAGCATGCCGGCTCGGATAGCAGGAGATCCATGTTCAAGTCCTGACTGAGACAGTTAGATTTTTTATTCTATTCCCTTGCATTTATTGTTTAAAAGGAATGTGGGAATAAATACTACAACAATAATAATATTTATAAAAAAGAAATTAAACCAAAATAACGAGAGTCTGATAAATAGCTAGACAATGTCAGCTCCTTCGAGCATAAGACGATGTATTCGTCTTTCTCTGTGGTTTAGACTCCCGGTAGGAGTATGGGAAATTTAATAAGTTATTTGGCTAGTCTTGGTATAGCAATTGGCTATAACACCGGCCCGATAGCAAGAGATCCAGGTTCGAGCCCTGGCTGAGACAGACTTTTTATTCTATTCCTTTGCATTTATTATTTAAAACGAATGTGGGATTAAATACCACAACAAAAATTATATTTATAAATAAGTAATTCTTAAATCGGGTCGCTAACATAGCCGAGAAGATCTTTGGTATCCCTACTGTATTCGATTCCCCACATGAAGACGCTTATTGAAAAGCCTGTCCAGTGTCATGGGTTTTTAGAATGGAATGGCTAACTCTAGGTAGCCTCTATTTTTTGGGCCCATAAGTCTTACTTTTGAGGTAAATTTGAAATAACTTTCATAAGCCGACCGGGAAGGAATGGTCACTAAATTCATCACTGAATGAGGTGCATAGAAAGATATCCTGATCACAACCATTTATAGTAGACCATAGTACAAAAATTAACTTTCGAAACGAGGAGGAATTAATAAGAATAACACAATATTAATAGTTTAAAACACAAATATTTATCATATATTATTCATAAGGAACACTGTTCAGAAATATAGAATATATTATTATTATTGCAAAAATGTATTAAATACAAGAATTAAGTAACGTGTTTAATAGAAATTTATCATGTGAGTTCTAATAAAATATGATCAGTTAATGGGAACTTTTATTTCTATTTTTTTTAAATTAAGTGTTAACTTTCCTTTAAACAACTTAGGATAATGGAGAGAGGGGCTATCTACGGGTTGCCATCCCATTCTAAACATCCATGGCACAGGACAAGTTTTTATTTATCGATAAATGCTTGCCTTTATTTATTTTTTATTAGAATGTGCCTATTGAGTGAATCGCAAGAATTCTCTTCTCACTAAAATCTTTATTTTACATTGAAAATCAGAAATTGTGATAACAGATATCTCTTTCATTAAAATACATATTTATATTCATGATTGAAAATCATCAGAGTAGACTCATACCTCACCATGAATATACGCATATTTTTCCACGAGATGAGTCACTAGAAAATCCCTATAAGAATAAGCACTCAGCCAGCTATTTTGATCTGAATTTAACCTATAACCTTATTCCACCTGAAAAGCAAATCAGTCACGAACGAGTCATTGGAAATGCATGCTCTGGGAGTGACTGGGCGTATGAAATAGCTCTGTGTACGTCATATAATGTATCAGTAGAACAATGAGAGTTCAATCCGCCTCACGATTGGCCTGCACTAAAAATAACGAGTCGCTGTGCCAGCTGGCTTCATCTGCCATATTCAATTGATCTAAAACGACCATACAAACTGTATTTATTTAGTAATTTCTGTGCTTGATTTTATAATCATTCTGTTCTTATCTGCAATAATCATTTATATTTATGTATTTATGTTAGTTACATTACTTATATTAATAGTTATAAATGTACAAAAAATTGCCTATGCCCATTGCAGTAATAGTTTAGAGAAATACAAAATATTTATAAATAAAGTTTTTGTTAATAATAAGGAAACAAGAGACAATGTACAGAGCGAACCGTGATATGAACCGGATGATCACAACAAAATATAGTAAATTACGTTTAAAGTAAGTGAATTCCTCATCACAGTTGATTATTTCTAATTTAAATTTTCATTTAACGTTAAATAAATCTTTTATTTAAACTAATTATAACACCCCCATCAACTAAAAACATTTTTACTCACTTTCAGGTTACACCTATATTCTTTTCATTTATATATAATGTATAATGAGCACAAAAAAAATTGTCTTGAACACTGCAAGTTTTAAATTCAATTTGTTCCGGTAAATCCTGGGTCTTAATTAAATTAAAATTGATTTTTAATTTTACTGCGCAACTTTAAATATTTATTTATTTTATCTATTATAAGCCCAATGAAAGTATTTATTTTTGGTTGAAATCAGATTAGAGAAAGATGGAGGAAGTTATATGTATATTATAACAGTAATATCTTTATTACTAATTTAGTTACAGAAAAGGTTTAGCTGCATAATAAGTTTTAAACAAATTTATATTTTATATCTTTATATTCTAAGAATGCTTATAAATGAAGATATTTATAAATGTTGTTACAATTGATTTATAATCCTCTTCGGCTTGTATATATATAAAATTTCGCTATATACTATTATTTACATCTATCTTTAACGAAAAAAAAAATCTTTAAATATCGTAGATTTTTTAAATTTTATAATTACCAAGTATCATAATTATAATTTGGTTGATTTTACGTTAACAATTTTGTTTATAAATATTTAATTTAGTTGTGGTATTTTATCCCACGAAAATTTCAAACAATTATTGAGAGGGAATAGAAAATAAAAAACTATCTGTCCCAGCCAGGAATCTAGGTAGAGGGAATTGAATAAGACAACTAACAAGTCCTGGTAGTATAACTGGAAAGTACACCGGCCCGGATAGCAGGAGATCCAGGTTCGATTCCTGGCTGGGACAGATAGTTTTTTATTTTCTATTCCCTCTCAATAATTGTTAACAATTTTGTTTTGTTTAAAACTATGAAAGTAATGTATGACCATCTCCATACTAAAAGTCTCTATAGTGAAACCTTTATGCACCTCAAAGTTTCTTCTTTCCTGAAGGCTGACAAAACTACAAATTTAAAATAAAACTGCTGAGGGAATTCATTTGGACTCCTAAGTCAACCACTTAGGATTTGGGTCCCACCCAGGGCAATCTTTTGACAGAGAATAAAAGCTTGTCCTGTGACATTGTAGTTTAGAATAGGTGGGCGACCTGTAGATAGCCTGACCCTTCACCTCCCTAACTAGTTGACTGGGTGGTAACAAAAAAAAAATTCCAATGAACCTGGAAACTAGATGCAATACACGTAGGGATTTTTTGTAGATAGCTGATATCTGACGGTTCCTTTACTCCGAAAGGCGGAACGAAAAGAGATTTTATTTTACCTTGAGAACTTCTTTGGAATACTGATAAGGGTGGTGGCCTACCCCTACATCAACACCCCCCTCCACTAATGTCCCCGCCTTCTTAGGAGGTGCCAGCCTACACCAGATTGTTCCTACTGCCAATCTCGTCCTTATCTTCGACCGAGCTCTGTCCTTGATCACCCGTCTTTCCATTCGCATGTTCAACGATCCTCTCACATCAGCTCAGAAGAGCTTTCCTCCCACGTCTTCTCACACTTTCGCTCTCATTGCTGTAATAGCATTTATAGAGTGTTCCGGATAACTTCAATAGTTTATCTGAATAACAGAATATCCCCCTCCTGATGTCAAAAAAACTTAACCCAACCACATTAAAGAATTATTTTCTTCATATTTTTATCCCCAGTTATCTCTCATCCAGTTAGCAAAATATTTTCTGAAAATAAAGTAGCTAGAAGATGTCTCCACTCTTTCAAGATATTTTTTTTGAATGGAAGAAAACGAATCTCAAGGATTTAAACATATTATTATCAATAACCAAAGGTAGAATACAGGCATTTTTTATACTCTTAATTTTCTGATTTATGAATATTTGTTTCAGTTTATCGTCGATAACTAAGACTTAACTTATAGAAATGCTAGTAACTTTTTTTTTTCCATTGAGGGTCATTATTGTTCTTCAATATCTACTATATAGACATTTTAACATAGGCATAATTTTTCAATCTAAATTCATTCATTCAGTATTTAGATAAAACGTTTTCATGTAAATATCTTATTACTATGCCAACTCAATTTTATTCTGTATTAAAATTATTCTGCCAATGTTCGTTTAGTATAAGCTTAGGTAGGCGGTTGCATTTAATTCTGCATAAATTTGAATCTATCGAAAATAAAGTAAATTAAATTGATATTCTAAAAGGTTAATTTCACTACCAATGAATATAGAACTATTATACCTTCTATTATCCGTCTTCATTGGTTTCTGCAAACCATCTTCTGTTGGCGAGCACTTTCGGACATTGTCCATCTTCTGGCCGAATACATGCGTTCACTGTCACTGTCTGTATTCAACTGCCCTGAACACATGTATTTGGCTAGAAGATGGACAATGTCCGAAAGTGCTCGCCAAACGAAGATGGTTTGCAGAAACCAATGAAGACGGATAATAGAAGGTATGATAAATTGATATTGTTGAATTCTGATTAAAAAATATAAAATAAATATGTGGAGAATGGAAATTAAATCACGACTCAACTTAGTCAATGTGGATCAGGAATCTCTCTTTACCAATCACTTAACAGAAATTTAGGGCGAAAAGTTAGCCAAAGTAAAAATATTTTTGATTTAAAAATCAGTTTTAATTCTTTAGTTACCACTAACGAATAACTTATGAAGAGAGGTTAGACTGAATCTCAGACTAACCTCTCTTTATAAAGCTCAAAGGTCAATTAGTTACTTCCAAATATAATAAATAATTGTTCACTGAAACTGAAATAAATAATAATTTTATTAGTAAACAAACATTAATAATGAGATAATGTACATTATCTCTTTCTTTTTAGAGATGAGTATCTGAACCAAGTGGAGTGACATCACAGTTTTCGCAAAGAGAATTCATGAGTAGTGTCGTATTAGGACAGTTAAATATGAGTCTAACCCAAATGACAACGTTAAATACTGCCACCAGGGGGAAGAAACAAAGGCCCTTCCCGATCTTATGAAAATAAATGTGAGGTTAGTTAAAAAAAAAGAAAGATTTAAACGAAATAATTCTTTTATTTACGTGAATTATTAATCATTAATTAACTAAACGTTGAAAGTCCTCTAAAATGCTTTAACTGCCTGAGGTCACGTACAAAGAGCATTTCTCGCAAAGGATCAAAAGTCTACTGTTAAATCGAATTAAAGTGTTAATACAAATAATGATTTCTGCTAAGTAACAATTACGATATTGATTTTATCAATATACAAATATATTTTGATTTTCAGGTTTTTCAACTTAATAAACTGCCCGTGGCAAAGAAAACACTTTTTTATTGACACTTGACAGTGTATGTAATCCTCCGCCATTTTGCTGAATAACAAAATTGCCTGATTTCATTATGAACCTTTTAGCATTTAATATTTTAGCGATTGTCAGTTTTCGTGTCTAGTAAGTATAACCAGTGAAAATATCAAACATACTTAAAGGGAGAAGAAGATCTCTGTAAAATGCTTGCAATTACTTATAAATATATATTTAAAACTAGAATTTTTTACTTCTACAGTTTTTTTTTTATCTAAGGAAGGCTTATATTTGAAAAAAATTTAATTTTAATATTTATTTTCTACAAATTTTTTACAAAAACAAGGTTATTATTAATGATATTTAAAAATATAACTTGGAGAGTTAGCCGGGCAGTCTCATTTAACTTCAGCTTCTCTATACTAATTGATACTTTCTTTTGATGATAGCTAAAATAAGACAAGATATAAAGGAGATAAAAGGACGTATATAACGAGGAATCATTAATATTTTTCATATTATTATTGTTCATATATTTTTAAATAAACGCAATAAGAAGAAATTTTTTAACATTTTGTTCTGAGCATTTTTTTTCCAAAACACATAGTAAAGAATACTATTAGGGGCACCAGGCTAGCTCAGGGGATCCGTACGGGTCTCGCAATCCTGACGCCGCGGGTTCAAATCCCGCCCAGGTCAATCTTTTATTTATAATATAGAAGCTTGTCCTGAGCCATGGGTGTTTAAAATGGGGTGGCAACCTGTAGATAGCCCCTCCCTCCAATGACCCTAAGTGGTTGCAAAGGAAGCTAACACAGCAAAAACAAAAAGAATACTATTACAATGTTCAAGGACTTCTTCCACTCTTCCCTCCCAGACATTTTAGAGTCAGCCTAATCGATGTTACATATTTACTCTTTCCCGCTTTTAATAATCGTTCATTATTATCGATGCCAATATTCAATCAAATGGGAGATAAGAGAGCACATATGATGCCGCTCCTTCGTGAGGCGATTCTCACTTTAGCCGAAGATGGAAATCCTCAAAGAAATATCCTTGGTCTGCCGGGGCCGTACAAATCAGTGACTCTGAATGTGAGTGGCAGGCAATCTTGTAGTGCAGAGTAAATGAGCCTCTAGCCCCGCCGTAAATCTGTCAGTAAAGTGTTTCCGAGCGAACGCATTACCAATTGGATCTCCATTTGTCAGCGGTTCGCTGAAACCAAATTCATCTCATCCCTGCTCCCCCCTCCCCACACGCGGAATGGGTGTAGGCATTCGTCAAACCCGCTCTGGCATATGCCTGCTACCATGTTCCTATTATATATGAACTCTCATGGGCACTAGAGAATTTCACTCACATGATCCTCCTCTTCTCTCATGATAATTCTCTTGTGGTTAAATCTGTCCTGTATAATAATAAAGGACACTTTTAACCACTAGAGAATTTCACTCCTATGTTCCTATTATTTAGAACACTCTAACACTAGGGAATGTCATTCCAATGTTCCTATTATAGAAGAAAATTCATAGACACTAGGTGATATCACTCCCATAATCATATTATATAGTGCACTTTTAACCACTAGAGAATTTCACTCCTATGATACTATCAAATAAGACACTTTTAACCACTAGAGAATTTCACTCCTATGTTCCTGTTATTTAGAACACTAACACTAGGTAATTTCATTCGCATGCTCCTATTTTATAAGAAAATTCGTAGACAATAGTTTATTTCACTGCCATAATCCTAATATATAGGACACTTTTAACCACTAGAGAATTTCACTTCTATGATCCTATCAAATAAGACACTTTTAACCACTGGAGGATCACTTTGGCTATTGTCATTAATGGAAAGGCATTATGTAAAACATATTTTCTTATAAACAATATTTCAATCATTATTCAAAATATCATAAAAAAGTCCTCTGTAGTAATACACGAAAACACTTCAGGCTGTAAGAGATATTTTTAGCATCTCTAATGTAGATTACATCCGATGACATTTTTCAAGTCTCGTCAAGGTACCTTTGTTATTTGTTTATTTATTATTATTATCATTACATATTTATTGATCATAATATATTAATGTTTAAAACTGATTTTCTCACTTACTATGTGTCAAATTATTTTTGGGCTTTCTTAAGCGCTCTCTGTTCCCTTCCCACGATTTCAGCTAATAATCACTGTCTCTAACAATTATCATGAATACTGAACTCAATTCTTTATATTGCATGTATCGCACAATAGAATTTATAGGCCGTGTATTGGCTTATAGTTGTGGCCCTTGAATGCGTTTATTACCAGCAAAACAGATTGTAAGAAAACTCAGTTTCACCTGAAATATTATGAATTACCATATTATTGGCGTTATGAAAGACTTAACTAACACGAACAACATTCCAGACAGGACAATAAGCATCCACAGATTCCTAGTCTGAAAGTGATATCTCAAATATTAACGATTTAACTGACCAGCGATGGAACTTGAATCTCAGCCAAAGTTACACGTAGTCCGGGGACAGGAGCCAAATCTAATAAAATGTGTCTCGTGTATAATGGCCCTCCTGAATTTCTTCACTCATTTTTTTTTTCTGCAAATGCATCCTACAAGACCTAACGCAGCTTATGCGTTTACTGAGCATATTCCCTGTTTCATTAAAGATGGGCATTAATTAAAATGTCACATTGCAGGTAGAAGGGGTTCTTTTTTTTTTTTTTTT
>KZ806949.1:296369-312971 GCA_000696205.2 Oncopeltus fasciatus
ATATAAAGTAGGTAGGGGGGAATAGATAGATAGATAGCTAGAGAAAGAGAGAGAGTCTCTCTCTATCTTTCTCGAAAGATAATCAACATTATATTCAACGTCATACGTCATTAAATCTTCAAACTTAAAACCCAGCTATAAGCCGTAACACAAATGTCTCGTGGCTTTATCTAACGACAGATAAGAACAATCATCTTTATGAATGAAGACTAATGACAGGGACTACCGAATGAAACATCTCTGAGAAGTATCTAATCAATAGACGAGATATTTTTAGAATCTAGTCTCGTCTTGATTGCAGTAATTGTTCCCAGGATGTTCGTATCACCAAGTAGATGTCTTAAATTTATTAGTGGGGCATGAGGTATAGACGTAGACATATGTGGTTTCTAAAATCACACCCAAAGCTTCCTTGAATTTTTTTTTTTTTTAGAATGTAAAATAACCGGTTATCTCCCGTTGTACCTGATACTCATTCGTAACAACTTAATTTGTGTCTTTAAAAAGTCAAAATCATTGCTGACTTTTGTTTACATTGATCTTGTTCACATTATTATTATTTTTAAGGTGACAATCAGAGCAAGTGAACGTATCGCTAAAGATTGTCAGGAGAGTAATGAGGGATTTCTCTTAGCGATTATACTTTTGTTCAGTGCAAAGGGACAAATTGTTAGGAGGAGGTTTTTAAGCTTTATGGTTTTACAATTCTAAACGCTGAAATTTTGATTCTGAGACTGGGAATGAAGGAAAATCAATAAAAGGTTGTAGTAGAAAATACTCAGTTCGTACGTCAGGAAATATTGATGACATGCTGGCCCAAGGAGGTAGAAGTGGCTGGTAGTAGCCCTTTTGGCTGGCCTCCGAGGAATTTCGAACCCTCATCATCATTTCCATCATTTTGCATAAGTTATATTTTATTCTTTAATAAAGAAGTTTATTTATATTTCCTTCATAGTCTATTTATTTAGTGGTGATCTTTGGAAGTCATATTAATTGTTAAACTAGTTATCTCCCTTTCTTTTTATTTTAATTTGATTTCCTTTGCCCAAACTCTATCCAGTATTAACCATCCTAATAACCCACCATGTCATAGGAAAAGGCCGCTTGATCTCCTCAAAATTTCATAATAATAATACTAAAATATTGAAAATAGAAAAACAACTGTAAATAGTTATTTAGGAGTACTCTCATTGGGTAGCTTCTCCATCAATCAAGGAACACGCTAATTTAAATATTTATGTATTACAGTTTTTTGTTTTTTTTTAAAATTTGATCTATATTTTTTTAATATTTACCTATATCGTATATATCATTATTATTGCTATTTACTAGCCCATTACAAGTTGCACAAAATGCGTAGATAGTAATCACCCAATAAAGTGATGGCAGATTTTTGCTAAAAACAAACGACATTAGCATGAGAAATACAGCAAGTGAAGAATAATTCATATAGATCTAGAAATTGCATACTTAATGATGAAACTAACTAATTAGGTACCTAGATGCATTTAATAATTTTGAATTTTTTTCTCATATTTTCTATTTATATAAATGTTAGTATATAGAATACAAATGAATCTTCTTCCTAATGCACATATATAAATATCCATATAAATATTATTAGCATTAGGAAGAATAAAGTAAAGAAAAACTACTTTATAACTCTATATGGAATGGTATCCCTACCCCATAGATTCTCAAAACTATATTCGGTCACCCCTAAGGGAAGTCTCATTCCACGGATCCCATTCACTGATACCAAGTACCCAGAGTCTGCTTGACGGTGGTTCTGATCGGCTACTGATTGTCTTAGTCTCTTCCTCTAAAATATACTTTTAACAACTCTTCTATTGCTAAAAGTTAAGAGTACAAAATAGTTGATATATCTCACAATAAGACAATGATTCTTCAAACAGTGAGTTGATCTGTATTGCAGTATACTGTTTATTCATAAATGAATTTTGCATTCAACCGTTTTTTGTATATGACCCATTTGTCTTCTAAGTTTTACTTTATTTGTTAATACTATATTTGTATCAGCCCATAAGTAATAAAGTTCTTATTGTGTTTACCGTTTCTTCTTCCGGGTTGGATCGTGTCATATTGTTGTTATTTGCCGAGCTTTCGCACATCATGTGATGGCTTCCTCAGGGCTGAATAGAGAATGAGTTCTTATTGATTAAAAAAGTACATATTGATAAATTAAAAAAACTTTATAATTTCTGGTTGCGGCGTCAGAGATACGTTCCTGATCTTTGTGCTGGATTGTCACTTACGTTACAATTGCACGACATATTTCTCTTCAAACTGGCCAGACAAAATTTGATTAGATAGATGTATAAATTTTCATGTTGTTAAAGTGCCTTATCATTTTTATCAAATTGATAAAGTTAATGTATAAATTTTATTGTTCCAGGGTGGACGGAGGGGAGGGGGGGAGGATGGGGGAGACGGGCTGCCCTCTCCGGGCCCACTCCCGCTCCCTCAGCTCGCTACCACCGGAGCCTTTCATGATCATGCGCTCCAAGGCTCTCAACAGGCGTGTGGTCATCAACGTCGGCGGAGTCAAACACGAGGTCCTCTGGCGCACTCTAGAGCGGCTACCTCACACCAGGTCAGTGGCTCAAATCCTCCCGCTAGGAAAGTAACTGTCTCCCTCGTGCCCAGGTGAGCCCTCGACCAACCAGCAGATGGGTACTTAACATACCCATTAGATCAGTACTCGTTTCTATGTCAAAGAACCCTACCATTGACCTTGCTAAGGCCTTCCATCCCAGAAAAAGTTAGTAACCGTACTCATAACATCCTATCCAGACCCTCACTATCACTCACCCACCACACATACCAGCCACTACGTCACGTTAGTACGTTCCACCTCCCTCTAAGAGAATAACTATCATTCAAACCGGTCAAGCACCCGTCCCAAAACCATTCGCATCTCCTTTCCAGAGCTACGTCCATAACAATCCCACTGACCGAATCAAGACCATCCTCCAAAGAACAAACCAGTTCCCGTTCTTCACACACATTAAGTTCCCTCCTATCCAGGCCGTTGAATCACTCACTACTGGACACAATTTCAGTGCCTCCCTCCTCCCACACGATCAGGACTTACCTTTCTCAATAAATCCGCATTCGTCATTCCAACATCTAAAAAATATTATAGAGCATAATCTATACAAAATAATATTTCACGCTAATTATTTCTCAATTTTTTGAACTTGAAAAAAAAATGAGCGTTAAATAAGAGATTTCGAAGTATCATAGCTAACAAAATATTTATTTGTGAATTTTCATTTCAATTCATTTTTCAAATCAAAGTAACTCATAATAATCAGATTTATATTCATATTAAACTGTTTTTTTTTGTTGTTTTTTTTTTGCATTAAAAGACTCCAAAACTTAAGGGGTTTCAAAATGTAAAAGCAAAGTAAATTTTAAATAAACATTAATTGAACAATTTCATATGGCCTCCAAATTTAATGTTGGAGTATAAATTATGTAAATATGTATTAATTGTGTGATACGTTTGTATAAGACACAATATGAATATTGAATATTGTGAACATATATAATGAGTGTTAGCATATTTAAATTTGTGTGTCATAAGTACCGATATTATGGTTGTTGTTTTTTCAATATCAATAAAATAAAACTATTTTATTCATAATAATTTAAATTATATATAATCCCATGCATTGCACAACTTCAAAATCAAATGAGTATTTAGACTAATGGAAAGAAATATTCTATTCTTCGTAAGAATCTTAGAGGTTATTAAATAACCCCCAATCTAGTACTATTTTGGTTGGAGAATATTTCAGATTTTTATTTAAAGACTACAAAAAAAATACATAACTGTAGTGATTTTTTTTATTAGGTTTATACGTTGTTTATTGATAATCTGAAAGGAAAATTACGTCACGAAATATATTGTTATATTCTTCCTTAGAGAAATTGTACATTTTCGAGAACACCCGCTCTTTTTTTCTCCCTGCCCATATATTTATTAACACTCATCCGTACAGAAATTTCTAAAATATTTTCACACTTGTTAGCTGATTCATTCCTTAGACATTGCAATAGTTCAAAAATTCTCGTTGTTATTCTTACTATCAAAATGTTAATTTTTAATGCGATCACTGCCAAAAATTTTAAAATATTTGAAACATCAGTAAATCATAAATAGTTATAACTTATAAGCCAAGTTAGATCCAAATCTGTTTCTCGCATAAAATTTCAACAACAAAAACTTATTCCACCTTGCTTATTGCAATCATTAAAATCATTAGACCTTATATATAGGAGAGAATAAATTAATTTCTACGAAACTTTACCTTTAATTATGTATATGTAAGCACTGATTAGGCTTTTGAAATTTGATTTCCCATATAAACCATAATACAGATTGATTATTAGAATTTAATTTTTTTCTGCCCTGAATTTAATTATTTTACTAAATTTTAACTGTACGCCTCGTTTTATCATAGGTCAAACCTGAAAAGTTTTAATGTTATGCGTGATTAACATAGAAGTCGCCCCTTAACATTTCGTTAACGCCGACTTGAATGTCTTATACTATTTCCATTAAATTTTAATAATATTCAATTAATTCTCCAATCTTATAGAACCATTTAAACAAACCATTTAATGTAAAATTTCATTTTAAATATAAAAAGACGAAACCTATGGATTAGAAAACTCTAAATACATTTTTAAAATATTCAAACTGCTGTTAAAATATTTGGGTTAGATTGATATGAATAATGTATTTAGTAATAATTCTGTGGTAATAATAAATTGAATTGATAATTAGTAAACAATAACAACAACATAATCATTTAAAAGGAATAACAGTAATTTTTAAAACAATTTTTCATCTTTGATAACATTAATTTAAATATTCTACTCAATTGTATGAGAATTTTAATTCAGCAAAAAAAAAAGTCTATCACGATAGAGCTGCTTGAATTAAGCTAATTTCCAAAGTTTTCTGAATTCAGACATAAATTAGTTAAAATCTCTAAAATTATCTTAAAAGATGAACTTCTATTTCAAACCCTCATGGCACTGGGCGAACTTTTGGTTTCTCAGGAAAGAACAGTACGGTCTTGAAATTCATGACAACGAACTGAAAGACCAATTGCTTTCGAAGCAAACCAAATATTTTTTTTTAAACTGGTACTACAACCTCTAATGTTACATAATGTTTGTATTAAATGTTAATAAAATTATGAAAAAATCTTGGAAATTGAATAAAATAAATTCTAATTTGTAAACAAGAAATGTTTAAATTACAACCAATGTTTTATCCTTAATTACAGGCCTTCTTGAAGGCAGAGGGTGTGATGGAAGGAGAATGTCCCTAGGATAACTAAATCATCACATGACCAAATCCTCGACCAATCTTTCATTATAAAGTTCGACAAATCTATCTACATAATTATCTATCTCATAAGTTTAAAAAATCTTTTTTTTTGCCAATATTTTTCTAATCTTATATTATTTAGAATATAACCTACTGTTCTGAGCCCCCTCTCTTTTTGATCTTTGCAAACGGGTTCTGGTGGTACGGGAGTGACTGATGAAATAGTGTCAATACGCCAGAATTCATTGAAGCTACAGTAAATGGACTCCACAAAGTTTTCGTGTCTGATCCAAGCCTTCACGGTGACATGTAACTTAAAAAACTCATGTGTAAAAGTTGGCCAGACACTAAAAGTAAGTCAAGTCTCCTTCTGCATTTCATCAGATGGAAGAATCGGAATGGACATATTGTGAGGTGAGATCTGTTGGGGAAAGCCGTCGACTTATATTCCATTCAGAGTAAACTTAGAGGCGTGAACTAGAACTTTGTCGCAGAGATGGCATTGTAAATTTCAGTCAGCCCCTTGGCATCTCCAACAACTTGTGTCATTCTGTTTCTCTTCGAGTCTGCTTTATGAATTCCTCAGAGAACTCCTTGAGTAACAGTCACATAATGTTCCCATTTATCTTATGGTTGAAATGCATTTTTTTTATGTATGTTTTCAAAGTATCACAATGATAGTTATCTTGGAAAATTCTTTAAGTTTTAAACTATTGTAAAGATATGGCTTGCCGATTACTAACAAGTGAATAGAGCTATTAATACTAGTAGCATTTATTAATTTAACATAAGTTTCCCTATTATTCAAATTCACAGGAGAAGCAAAAAATATGATCCGCACAAAATGATATATCAAAATCATTTACACTCACAAATGTTTGTCTGTCTGTATATACTTGGTGGTGCATCTATCCCCGCAATATTTAAAATACTTATTTTTAAAAACGTATGAACTACAATTTTAAAATTATAAAATCTTCTTTCAATTTATTTTTTTAACGTTTTACAAGCCGTTAGATGAGTGCGTAAATTCCTGTATTGAGCAAGTTAGAGAGAGAAAATAAGAATGAAACAATTCATACACATACAGTTAAACTATCTTGTTTATAATTAAAAACATACTAGAATAGAGGTAAAACAGCGGGAATAAAAATTGAAGTTGTTAAAAATTTTTTTAAAGTTTAAAGTTAAGAAAAAATGTAAAGGCTTATTAAGTTATTTTCTCACAAAAATTTTGTATAAACTTTTTACTAGTAAATTCTTTTGTAAATCAAATACAACTTTTTACAAAAATTAAAGGGATCATTTAATATATTATATAGAAAAGATAACAGAGAAGGCCCAAAAACGACAGATTATATTCTAAAGGATATAACATATTAGGAACAAAACATTTTTTGGACTTTGGAGAATATTATATGAGCAACTGATCAGCCTAGATTTTTATGTTATTTTTTACATAAGCATAAGTCGTGATGCGTAATTCTGTTGATTTTTAGTGGAAGGATAAGAATTATTCTTAGAAAAATAGAAAAAAAGCCCCTCTTTTGACTTCTAAATGTTACTTAGAAATTATAAAAGCTATTTAGTTACACAATAGCCATGTTCAAGACCATTATAACAAATATATGACCTCCTTTGAAATGTGTACACAAAGAGGAATTGCATTGTGAAAGCAGTGGATAACATCAATGGATGTTTTAACTTCAAGCAAGTCATATATTTTTCACTTAATCCTAGGCAAAAAACAATTGGAACTTATATTGGGCAAAAAAATATTGGGAAGACAGAGAAAGGTACTATTTATCCCTGTTATATCATATAGATCTAGATATCTTTAAAGAATAGTGCCTCTTAGTCTAAACGAAGAGTTCCTCCAACACCCAACTCCTAAGCAGAAAATTTCTCAGTTGGGAAGGTACTGGGTGGTCAACCTTCCAGGACAATTCAATTTCCCCTTAATTTTACCCTGCCAGTTCCATACCCGACCCTTTACTCGCGCATCGTCCAATAGCTTTTATGCTATACAAGGGCTCTCGAGGGTGTTCTCATTGCCGATTTTCTTTTTAAAAAAGTTATTGCGCAAAAAGTATTATGCTTGGGGAAGTAACAAAGATTTTCAAAGACCTTTTAGTCGACTGGTTAATTCGGATAAGCTCTTCGGTAAGAAGACTTATCAGGAATTAAAAAACTAATTTATTTTAAATATTAGCTTCATTGATGGTATTATAATGTCATCAAACTCGGTGTGCTGCTTTGAAATGATTTTTTCTAATATACGCTCCAAAAACCATAATTTGTTTCATTAGCTTAGGAGAAGGTTTGACATGAAACTCTAAATTTGGAAGATTTTTTATGCTAGAAAAGTATAAAAGAAGACTCACAGATGTAAAAAGAGAGATTATATGAATAAACAATATGTATAAGCAAGTGAACAAGCAGAGCAGAGAAGAGAGTCCAAACAAAGAACCAGTGCATACAGTAACAAAGGAGGTGAGCTAATCGATGACTCAGCTGGGGTATTGACGAGGTGGATCAAACACTTCGAGTGGTTGTTGTGTTCATGTGCTCAAAACGTGGAAGCTGCCTGGATGCATGGAGATAGAAGATGTTGTCGTTGTCAGAGAGGTACTTTGGTCTTCCAGCGATGACGAGTAAGAAGTTGAAGAACACTAAGGCTGTGGGTTCGGATGGGCTTCCTGGAGAACAATGAAAAAATGCAGGTTCTTATATTATTAAATAAGTATCCTACCTCATAGAAATAATATAGACAGAGGAAAGGAAGTCTAAGAAATGGAACTGTGGAGTAATCTGCTAAATCCCTAAATAGGGCGAATCCTTGATATGTAAAATTTACAGAGGTAACTCTCTCCTTAATGCTATAAAGTTCTCTCTAATACAGTACTCAAGAGACTACGCCGAGGAAGAGAATATTTTCAAAATAAAGTACTAAATTCTGTACAAAATCTTTGAAAACGTGTTTATTAATGTCTAAAATCGCTTGATAGTGAAGAGTAATTTAAATTAAGACCAAATTTAAAAACTCACAATGATTCGTCAATTTTAAACTTTGGAAAAAGTATAAAATAAATTTCTGCTAAATGTAATTTTTTTAAAAAGTTTTTGTACCTTAACTTTCGTCATTTTCTCTTATTAATGTCCATCTTCAATTAAACTGCTCTGTTGTCGCTTCTGCTGCGTGACAAATTTTTTATTTGCATAATTATATATTTGAAAAAAATATATTCTAATCAAAATATATGATTCACATTTATGTAAATATCTCTCATGATGCCTTTTAGTGCAACTAAGCTGATATTTTGCACACTCCTTAGCCTTTGAGCGCAAGTGCCTTGTAACTAATTTGAATACCTAGAATAATCAATAAAATTAGACTTGATAAATTATTCAGCGATAATAGTAGGGGCTATCTATCAGCCAGTAGCCTGCAATTACATTCCCACAACTGCTTGTCGGTTATAGTGGCACTCAATTGTAATACTTCAGCTTCTATTTGACTCGAAGGTTCTCAGTTTAAAGTGCCTGTTTATCGTGCAACTTTTAGAGTGAATTTCATCAGCTGGATATTTAAGAAGATTGCTACGTTTCTTGGTACGTGAAAAATTGGCGGAAAGGAGTTTTGGTGTATGTATCTGGCATTATTGATTATGCATGATAGAAGAGCTCAGTGAATAAATGATAAATTCCCTGGACCTGACTAGGCATGCTGAGAGGTGAATAGTGGAAGATCATCCATCCTAGCTAAATTCCTAAATATCTTCCTGTAAACATGTTATAGAACAAAAAAAACTTGGCTATATTGCGTAACGTTTTGCTGCTTTATAATTTTAATCATTTAAATTAACATATATATTAATCTGGAGAAATTAGTCAGGGTTACGGCCAGGATCAGAAAAATAAAATACTCCAAAATTACTAGGTAATTATTTTATTGTTGCCGAGGTTTCGATTAACTTGTAAGTCATCATCAGGGCTATATTGGTGTATGGAGAGATCTCCGATGGAGGTTGTATGGTCACATCTTGGTGGAATGCGAAGAATTAAACATCAAATAAATTTATATTAATGCCAACTTTTTGGTCTAAATTTGAGGTATTTTTTATGTTCATAGTGGTCAGGAGAGAGAGAGACTCCTGCTTTTGGATAACGAAATTATGAGTCATGATTTAGTTATCACAGAGCAGATTCTCTGTCTCCAACACCCCGATTCCCCTGTAGAAGGAATGAAATTTTAAATTGTTCATTTAAAAAGAACATTATTCTAACCAGACAGATTCTTAAGTGTGCCTTGTATGGTGAATAATCACATTTAAATTATGTATTATCTCTCTGGTCCACATCGGTTTGCTGCAGATTAATTTATTTTTTAATACTTTTTTAAGGTTTGAATTGAATCACTGGTAGCTATTAAGTTGAGTGTATATAATTACAGCCCTTGCAGTAGCAGATGTACATTCGGTGCTCATCCTTGAATTCCAAGTTTTTTAGTTTTAGAAGGAAGAATTAGATTTGAGCCGAACTTCCATACATTTGACAGATTATGTTTGTCCTTGCTCCAAGAGTTGGATAGACTGTCATACCCTGGTTACAGTTAGATGTTGAAAATGTAAATGTAGCCAAATGTCTTCGAATTAATTTTATTTATGGATGAGAATTTATGTATTGAGCTTTATTTAAGAGTATACCATAAAAACTGTAAATACTATTGATGATGGTATTTTCCATATGAATGCTTTACCACAGAAGAAAAAACTTCACCGAAACTTCTTCCACTGAAGGAAATGTATCTTCAAAGCATTTGTAGAAATAAAAAAGTATTAAATAATAAACTATTAATGATTTTTCTGTTCATAAAGTGTAAGAACTCACTACTCGATTTCTTTGTTTTCGTTTATGGAAGCTAAAAGTAAAATGGAGTCAAATTCTGTGATATTAAAAAAAAAAAGAAAAAAAAGAGATAAACGAAATGCTATCTAGGATTGGTGGACATTGCTTAAACAAACAAGAAATATAACCTGCCTCACTTTAAGCAGTCAAGCATATTAAACATAAGACGATCAACGAACACAGAACTATCATCAATCAATGGTAAAATAAAAATCAAAGACTAAATTATACTCAAATTTATAATTTATAAAAAAAAAGATGAATGAGAATTTGTTCAATGGAACGACTGAACATTACTTTTGAAATTATGCGAGTCATGTCTCATTCAGGGATGGTGGGTAATGAGACAGCAGTGACGCTCCAGCTAAATTTATAATCGAGGACAACACAATGCCTATAAATTATTTAAACGCACCTTAGTCAGCAGTTAAAGAGAATTTGACAAGCCTAGCAAAAATTAATGGAACCTTAGCAAGACACCTTCACAAAATGGAAGAATCTTTTAGAGTATTTGTATATACTGAATTAATGCATTGACTTTTCTATAGCTCTGATTGATTATAAACTTTCATTTAAAATGAACCAGAGTAATAGAAAAAAAAACATTCATTTTTAGGAAATATAGAGATGGCAGTCGGTATTATAATCGTTTAAATTTGACCAAAAACAACAAATGTAAACGTAATAACTAATCAACTTGGACAATAAATTTTTGATAGAAGACTTTTGGGGGGGAAAAAAATTATCTGGCCTAGGAAGAACATGTCAACTGTAAATACATGCTCGCCCTCTATGGAGTAACTTTTTTTTTTCTTTTTTAAATAAAACTTTATTAGTGTTTGCATACAACACATTTTATGCAACTTGCAATGTGCTGGTTAAAAGTAATAATAATTTTAACAAAAAATATGCGCAATAAATATATTAAGAATATGCATACAATTTTTTTCACATTACTACTATGAAGTTTTTGCAATGAGAAGGTTACGCGGCCATTTTAGGCGACGCGGTGGGTTATCAGGATGGATAATACTAGATAGAGTTTGGGCTAAAGGATTGGATGTATGGAAAGGCCAAAGTGTAATTTATTAAAACGGGTCGTAATGACGTATTTAACTAAAGGGATTTCAAGGTCATTGTGGAGTAAGGAGTTGGCGACGTAATAGCATCAACTATGATTCTAGAGATTTTGGATTGGAAGGACTGTAATCTTTGAATGTTATGGAATAACTAATTTTAATTTATTTCAACAGCTGATCTTCGACGAAAGACTATTGCTAATGACAACTTCTGAATTCCTTTAATATATTATCTCATTTTAAATACTTCCAATTATTATTATTTAATTTATTTATTTATTTTCCAATTACCTATTTAATTTATTTTTTTCCCTCTTCTTCCTTTTTTTTTTCAATTTTTTTCATTACTATGTCTTAATGAAAAATCTAAAAGAAATTTCATGTAATATGTGGTTAAATAAATGATGATACTGTAGGCTCTACTTGACCGACAAGAAAAAACAAGGCAATAAAGACATTTCGACGGCACAAGTAATGCGACATAGAAGCATAAGAACAAAGCATCCTGTAAACAAATAGTGAGAGTGCTTTTGTACATGGTAGTGGCCTATTTGTCACTTCTCGATCGAGCAGTTGTACCACAGACTACTGGGGGCTCTTTCAGGATCTCACTAAACAAAGTCCTTNATATACAATTTTTTTCTTATTATTACTATGAAGTGTTAGCAATGAGTAGGTTACGCGGCCATTTCCTAATAAGGCGGCATGGTGGGTTATTAGGATGGGTAAGATTGGGATGCATGGAACATATTAAAACGGGTTGTAATAACGTATTTTACAAAAGGGATTTCAAGGTCACTGTGGAGTAAGGAGTTGGCCACGTAATAGGGTGCATCAACTATGATTCTTAGGATTTTGGATTGGAAGGACTGTATTCTTTGGATGTTATGGAGTAACTAATTTTAATTTATTTCAACAGCTTATCTTCGACTTAAGACTAATGACAATTTCTTCATACTTTTCATGTGTTATTTCATTTTGAATATTTCCAATTCTTATTATTTAATTCAATGACCTATTCCATTTATTTTTTCCCTCTTCAATTTATTTTTTATTCTACAATTTTCTTTTTTTTCAATTTTTTTCATTACTACGTCTTATTGAAAAATCTATTAGAAATTTCATGGAATATTTGGTTAAATAAATGATGATACTGTGGGCTCTACTTGACCGACAAGAAAAAACAAGGCAATAAAGACATTCCGACGACACAAGTAATGCGACATAGAAGCATAAGCACAAAGGAATCTGTAAACAAATAGTGAGAGTGCTTTTGTACATGGTAGTGGCCTATTTGTCACTTCTCGATCGAGCAGTTGTACCATAGACTAGTGGAGGCTCTTTCAGTATCTCAACTAAACAAAGTCCTTCTCTGAAGAACTAAATGTCCCTCCAGAAGGTAATAATCTTAAAAGATTTTAAGACTCTAAGAATGATATTTTGAGTTCGGCCACTCTAGAATTTTAAAAACGTAATCAGTTGAGTCAAAATTATATGAAGACCAAAAGTCATAATATTAATGTCCTAGTTTTTATATGAGTTAGGAAAAAGGTTGTTGAATATAAAAAGGTCAAAAAGATTTTTAACTTTTGTTTGAAAAATTCTTAATAAGAAATATTTTTACTAATATATCAGCGATGGCTGAATACATTCCCTTCATTTTTACACTCTCTGCGTCTTATAAGTCACGACTCTTCATCTTTTTCTTATGTCCATCGCAATGAGTCATGAGAATCTGATCAGTTTGTACACAGCTCCTGCGTACCGAAATTTTATTCTATTTTCAGACTCCTTCAAACGTAAGGCAGGAAATTTTAAAGGGGGCTATAATAATTGTTATTAACAGTCGTTCATTTTCTATTAAGATAATAAAGTTTTTATATAACCTTTATTTATATATTACATTCTGTTAAAAATAAATAAAAAGATTTTGTAATTTGATAACAATGAATAGTAGAAAATAAATGACATTAATGAAAGTCACATGAGGAGAGGAGGTGACCAGTGTCACCACTCTCAAATTATTTACAGACTATGTCCCCAGGAGGTCGCGGGGCCATCTTCGTTTAAGCCGACGGAAAGGGTTTTAGGGGTTGGAGTTGGTCTGTGCCGGTGGATTAGGATGGAATGGCAGTTTACTGTGGAAAAGGATGAAGCGGGAAGAAATGAGGTCTTGAACAATAGGAATATTGAGATCGTGGTGAAGGGAAGAATTGGATACGTAATAGGGAGCATTTGCAATTATTCTCAGGGTTTTGGATTGAAAGGACTGGATTCTTTGGATGTTGGAAGACTTGGCAGCACCCCAGATTTCTACTCCGTATGTCCAGATTGGTCGTAATAAGGTTTTGTAGAGCGTCAGTTTGTTTTCAATCGTAAGATTGGAGTTCTTGTTCATGAGTCTGTATAGAAGTCCATATCGTCGATTGAGTTCTTGTCTTTTTATTTTAGTGTGTTCGTGAGTCAAGATGGAACCCAAGGTAACGAACGGAATTTGAATGTGGTAAAGGAATATAAGATAATAAATTAAGAAATGTTTTGATATTACCTCTTTGCTGTTTTTCTTCGAATTTTGTTTATNTTATTTATATATTACATTCTGTTAAAAATAATTAAAAGATTTTGTAATTTGATAACAATGAATAATAGAAAAAAAATGACATTAATGAAAGTCACATGGAGAGAGGAGGTGACCAGTGACACCACTCTCAAATTATTTACTGACTATGTCCCCAGGAGGTCGCGGGGCCATCTTCGTTTGAGCCGACGGGGAGGGTTGTAGGGTTTGGACTTGAAAGACAAGGTCTGTGCTAGTGGATTAGGATGAAATGGCAGTTTACTACGAAAAAGGATGAAGCGGGAAGAAATGAGGTCTTGAACAATAGGAATATTGAGATCGTGGTGAAGGGAAGAATTGGATACTTAATAGGGAGCATTTGAAATTATTCTCAGGGTTTGGATTAAAAGGACTGGATTCTTTGGATGTTGGAAGGCTTGGCAGCACCCCAGATTTCTACTACATAAGTCCAGATTGGTCTTAATAAGGTTTTGTAGAGCGTCAGTTTGTTTTTATCGTAAGATTGGAGTTCTTGTTCATGAGTCTGTATAGATATCCGTATCGCAGATTGAGTTCTTGTCTTTTAATTTTAGTGTGTTCGTGAGTCAAGACGGAACCCAAGGTAACCATAAAGGAATTTGAATGTGGTAAAGGAATATAAGATAAAGTAAGAAATGTTTTGATATTACCTCTTTGATGTTTTTCTTCGAATTTTATTTATTTCAGAGACTCTATATTAAATGGTTTTTTTGTTTCAGGTTGGGGCGACTAAGAGACTGCAACACCCACGAAGCCATCACGGAGCTCTGCGATGACTACTCGCTGATAGACAACGAGTACTTCTTCGATCGCCACCCCAAGTCCTTCTCTTCCATCCTCAACTTCTACCGGACGGGCAAGCTCCACCTCGTAGACGAGATGTGCGTGCTCGCCTNGTATAGAAGTCCATATCGTCGATTGAGTTCTTGTCTTTTTATTTTAGTGTGTTCGTGAGTCAAGATGGAACCCAAGGTAACGAACGGAATTTGAATGTGGTAAAGGAATATAAGATAATAAATTAAGAAATGTTTTGATATTACCTCTTTGCTGTTTTTCTTCGAATTTTGTTTATTTCAAAGACTCAGTATTAAATGGTTTTTTGTTTCAGGTTGGGGCGACTAAGGGACTGCAACACCCACGAAGCCATCACGGAGCTCTGCGATGACTACTCGCTGATAGACAACGAGTACTTCTTCGATCGCCACCCCAAGTCCTTCTCTTCCATCCTCAACTTCTACCGGACGGGCAAGCTCCACCTCGTAGACGAGATGTGCGTGCTCGCCTTCTCGGAGGACCTCGAGTACTGGGGCGTGGACGAGCTCTACCTGGAGTCCTGCTGCCAGCACAAGTACCACCAGAGGAAGGAACACGTCCACGAAGAGATGAGGAAGGAAGCCGAGTCGCTCCGACAGCGGGACGAGGAAGAGTTCGGCGACGGGAAATGTGCTCACTATCAGCAGTTCCTGTGGGACTTGCTCGAGAAGCCGACTACTTCCATTGGGGCCAGGGTCAGTATTTATCCACAAGCCCTTCTTGTCTCATCGTCCTTCAACTCGATTCATCGGTATCTCCCTATCTATCTATCCCTATCAATAATTCTTCATCTATCTATACTTGCATTAATAATTCCCTCAATAACCTCCCCTTCTTCCTACAAAACAGCCCCTCCGAAATGCACTGTCTCACCCCATAATCCGCTACTTACTAAATAACCTTGTTAACTTTCGTCCATCTTCCCTGTAACGATATTTTGATAACCTAACTGTCACTTGTAAATGCCTCACTCTCCACTTATATTATATTTTTGCTATAATCGTCATGCTGCCATAATGTTTTCCAACTAAACCGTATTTCCAACATCTTAACATCATTTTATGATTTTTCCATTAACATTAGCATTAGCTTATGATTTTCCCTATCCTAATGCTATATTGTTTTATAAAAAATAATTTTTCCAACTTTAATGTCCGTTACCTTCTTACTCTTTCTTTTTCAAACGATATGTTTCCAGTAATCCAATTTTCATTCTGTCTTACCCTTAGCTAAACTCACGTTTCTTGAGATTTAATTTACTTTGGTTTACTGTCCACAGTTTTCTAATCTGCCCTTCCATGATTCAGCAACGTAAAAGTCACAGTGAAAGTCTTTACAGTACTTTCAATCAATCACCTGTCGCACTTGAAATCAATTACCACCGATATTTCACAAGTCTTCATTCTACTTTTTTATATTCTTTACTACCTTTTCATTAGTTTTGTTCTCAATAAATTCTTCATTATTTTTTTCAGAACTATAATTCCCATACATCATCAATTTTATTTTCTCAACCTCCTTCATTTGTTACCTTTTCTAAACGCCCGAATAGCTGTTCTTTCTCAAAACCATAGCGATTAGTGATGTGTTCAAACTTTGCTTAGAAATCTACTCTGACATCTATCCTGTACTAAACACCCATGTCTAGGGAATTATATAAAATATATGATGATGTATAATGAAAATAAGGATACCAACAAATAGATAAGTTTAAATTTAAACTTTCCTTTAATCGATAAGACACTCTCCACTCCTTAAAATTTTAACGGTCTGTAGTTTTTTAACTCGGCTCCTCACACAGAATATATATATGTGTTATGTGGTTAAATAAATGATGA
>KZ806949.1:318914-343248 GCA_000696205.2 Oncopeltus fasciatus
AGTATTTATTCATTTAATATTTTTTAATTATTAAATTAAAACTGTCATTATTATTTTAATTTTATTGCAAAGAACTAATACTATGATTAATATAATTTAATTTTTTTTAAGGTAGTAAAAGTATCAATTTAACTATATATTTTTAACTTTATTAAATTTCTTATAATAACCATTAATTTTAAAATTATAAAAATGAGTGACGTCAAAATAAATTTCGTTGAAATGACAGGATTGTATAGTTTATCACCAACTGATCTGATTTCACTGATTTACAATAACTTCTTGTTCATTTGTATCCACTTTTTGCATTATTTTCCAATTTTTGCACTTCTAAATATATCTTTCTAAGATTACCATAAAATATTCCACTTTGAGCTCACTAATCTCTGGGTGCCAGCCAAGAACATATCGCAGCACAAAACACTATGGCTCTATTTTTCACTTTCTATCGACATAAACTCACTCACCGTCTACATGTCTCACAGTAAACTTATTGAACAAAGACACTTTTTTTTGTGTGTGTGCAATATATATTGAAACTTTTACAAGTAGCAATGTAATAATATTTTATCATTTGGAAAGTAGTCGTGGGCATCTAATAGAACCTAAGTATTTGGCATTTTATTAAAAATAATCATAACATTTTATTTGATCATAAGCCGAAGAACAATAATTTTAAAAAAAATCATTCGTAAAGAAATTAACTAAAGATTGGGATAACCGGCTATTTTTTTTTCGAACTAGAAATCGATGAGACATTATTTCAATAATGCATACATTTTACAAATATAATATTATTTATAAACTAAATTTTGCAATAACAGCAGCATTTTTTTTTTTTTTTTTTTTTTTTTTGAGTCTGGAATAAAGATCCGGTAAATTTATTTTAGAATTATATTTTACATGTCTGTCTATATTTATCTAAACATAATTTAAGTAAATTATTAAAGTAACGTTATATTACTATAAATCCTTCAATTAATCTTTTTTGAATGATTGGGAAAAGCTTCAATTTTTAGTTAGTCTGAAACCAAGTTTGAGGTGGTAGGGCTTTATTTTAATGATTTTTTAATATTTATTTTGCAATGCTAGCAACTTAAATGAGAAAATGGTGTTTAGTAATATAATTTATTGAAAACTAGTGAAAGGGATAGTACAGTGGAAATTATAACCAGGGGGGGGGTGAAGGTTCTTTCGTGTAAGCCATATACAATCATGTGTATAAACGTTGATATTTCATACAGTAAAAATGAATGCTAATTTTTTTCAAGAATGGGTTCTTTCTCAATCATCTAACACGTTTGTTAGCATTATTTGGTGAATGATAGAAACTTTGGGGAAGTGTATTTTAGCAAGATTTAATTCAAAAAAACATTTATTTTTTATTTTAAAAAATACACTAAACATATTTCACATAAAGCTTCCAGAAATAATTCTTAATGATATTGAGATGAAACTGAGTTATTTAAATTGATTATCTGTTATTTATCAATTAAAGGTCTTTTGTCCTTTAAAAATGACTTCATATCTTTAGGAATAAAAAAAAAATTCCACATTAGAAAATTTAATCTACAAGTATATTACATTGAATAATAAATGTTTTTTTAAATAAAAATCATGGCCGAAAATATATGAAAATATTTCCTAAATAAGATAAATAAATCAACTTTAAAAAAATAAAAATATTTAATCCTTAAATTTTCTATAAAACAATATTTACTACATTAAATACGAAGTAAATTCAAATCCCTTTTAAAACATTATGAGATAAAAATAGTTAAGAAGTATAAATAGAACTTTATTTTTTCTTTCAACTTTGCATTTAGTACATAGAATGCCTAAGGTAATGCAAATATGTTTGAGGTCTGCGACTACTTTCCATAGTTTGTACGGTTAGGTGAGCTGAGCATGGAGCCCAGAACTGATGGAGATTTGCAAACGCTCCTGTTGTTGTGGGCTCGGATGTTCAACGGTAACAGTAATTATTTATGTCTGTTATTGTAGAAAATATTTTAAACATAAGACCATTAGTGGTAAGGGGTGGGAAGAGCGATTCCGAGGGCCCCAGGCCAACAGCCTCAGATTTCCGCCGGCTTTACAGGTCATCACCATCATATCTATCCTCTTCATCGTGCTGTCGACAATCGCCCTCACCCTCAACACCATCCCACAGCTACAGACCAAAGACGACGGGATCGCTCATGACAACCCTCAGCTGGCCATGGTCGAAGCAGTCTGCATCACATGGTTCACCCTGGAGTACGTACTGAGGTTTTCGGCCTCGCCCAACAAGTGGAAATTCTTCAAGGGCGGACTCAACATCATAGACCTCTTGGCGATATTGCCCTATTACGTCTCCCTGTTCCTCGTCGAGACCAACAAGAACGCCAACGACCAGTTCCAGGACGTCCGGAAGGTCGTCCAGGTCTTCAGAATCATGAGGATATTGAGGATACTCAAGTTGGCGAGGCATTCTACGGGACTCCAGTCTCTCGGCTTCACTCTGAAGAACTCCTACAAAGAGTTGGGTCTCTTGATGCTTTTCTTAGCAATGGGGGTCCTCATATTTTCCAGTCTAGCGTATTTCGCGGAGAAAGACGAGCCCGGGACGAAGTTCATCTCGATCCCGGAGACCTTCTGGTGGGCTGGGATCACCATGACGACGGTGGGATATGGAGATATCTACCCCACGACCCCTCTGGGGAAAGTGATCGGTAGTGTCTGCTGTATCTGCGGGGTGCTCGTGGTCGCTCTTCCCATCCCAATCATCGTCAACAACTTCGCCGAGTTCTACAAGAACCAGATGCGTCGGGAGAAGGCCCTCAAGCGGCGGGAGGCCCTGGAGCGGGCCAAGAGGGAGGGCAGCATCGTGTCCTTTCACCACATCAACCTGAGGGACGCCTTCGCCAAGAGCATGGATCTCATTGACGTCATAGTCGATACAGGTGAGCCATCGGCGATCGGTAAGTGCATGCCCTTCTCTCCCTCTCATTCTCTCTCTATCTCTCTCTCCTTCAGTAAACATCATGGTAGTACTGCAAAAAGATAAGTGTTAAACTAATTACAACTGACTTGACATAATTATGGTTATAATATAAATATTCAGTCAAATTTCTGTCAGCGTCATGGGAATTCACATAATGCAGTTATTTCAAAATTACAAGCTTCCGTTTTTATAATATAACCGTTTGTTTTCAGCTATATGTCTTATAACTCCGCTTGAATAAAACCTTGTTAAGAAACAGGTTCAGTAGTTATTTTAGAAATTTGGTTACAATAACCTACCAATAACAATATTTATTCAAATTTTAACATTTAATAAGCACTAACTAGCATACATGACTAGATTTTAGACAAAAGTAAGAATCTATAAAAGTTTCCTTCTTAAAAAAAATTAACAATCTTTTAAATATAAATAGCCAATCAAAGTGGATCTGTAGCTACTATTGTGAAAACAATAATTTAAGGAATGTATCCAAAATCATTTATAGAGATCCCATTTTATTACCCTAAAATGGTCATTTATGGTCTATATGTTTTTATAATTTTTTGAAGAAGTCACCACTCGTTAAATAAATATAAAATCTTTTTAGTTGTCACACAACCTGCCTTTAAAATGGCTAACATTCTTTTTAAAAGAAAGTGATATATTAAAAATAAATTACATTTTTGTTATCTAAAGTTTTTGTCAAAAATAAATATATTTTAAATTGTTATAGGAAAAAACTATTTAATNAAAATTGAAGTAAAAGAAGATTTTTTAAATATTTTTTATAAAAACGCTATAGAGCATAAATGTTAGAAAATTTAATTTTACACTAATTATGTTCAACGAAATTTTAATATTATGAATTTTGGACTCCCACTAGCCCCTTCACTCTGTCAGATTTGACATAAAAATGAATTCTTCAGAGGGTTTGCAATAAAAAGCATCCAACACAAAAGTGTTAATTAATTAAAAAATTTGATTCACAAGTATCTTTCCCAAAATCCGTTTTCTTTAAATACCTACTTAAATAATATAAATACTATAAAATTACTATTATATGATTTTAGTTGGGGTTCGGTCAAGGTAGATCCAAAAAACACAAATTTAAAAAAATGTATTTTATTATCTGCCAACGTTTCGGCTTACATTGTAAGCCATCTTCAGGGCTGTCTATCATGAAGTCGAGAGAGGACGTCTTGTCTCGTCTTCATGATAGGTATGCGTGGTTTATTAATTTTTTTAGCAGTTTGTTTTTTGCATTTTGAACTTTTCTACATAGTTTACTACATTCACTTTATAAATATATTTTTAAAATAATGTACTTTATTACAGCATTAAATAGGAGCTTAATTGAACGAGTTTCATCTAAATTTAAAATTTTTAGTAAAAATATTAAATGGCCATGATAATCAAGAATTTGTCTAGTTAAAACAGTTCTTTAATTTTTGGCCTTCAAAGAGTTCAAATTTCGAATTAGATCTTTAAAAAAATATTCAATTAATATCTTTAATATTTGTTCCAAATATTATTGTGTTATTTCAAAAAGTCATATTCTCATATATTCAGAAAAGTATTATGCTTTTCATTTGAAAAAAGCCGTTGGAAAAACGTTAAATTGACGGCAGTGTTTGACATATTATCTTTTGACAGTACTCCCACGATTTTGATAAATGTGAATCTCAGAAATAGATTTAGTTTTTCTGCAACCGGCATCAGTATTTGTAGGGGTGGTTTTTTATTTGAAAGTAATTCAGTAATGTCAGTTGTCCTCTAGAAATATATTTGCATGATTTACTAGAAATTGTATAATACATTTTAAATTTCAGTCGACATTTTATTCTAAAAAAAAGTGCATCATTTAAAATTTTTATCCTATATTATTTATTTATTTTTCTTTTAATTAGTCACAAGGACCAGGTATATTTAGCTAAGTTTCACTCAGTAGTTGATTGGTTTCCATATAATACAATTGTTTTCTATCTTAAATACATTGCAAAACTGAATAAATGTATATTTAAATTGGTTTCCTATTTCATTTTTCAATTATTTGGTTTGAATTCTGCATTTTTAATGATTTTAAATATTTTTAACCACACAAATCTAGTCGAAAAAAACAAATAATTATATTGCTTTACAAATACACTAAAAACATTTTTTTAAATTTAGCTCTACGTTTTAGCATTAAATTATGAACCATTCTGATGCTCATCTTCAGAAATATCTGTAGTGTTAATAATTATAATAAGAAAATAGTAGACGTACAAATCCAAAAATAGCAATTGAAAACAATTGGTAATTAAAATTTGAAACGTATGCAATATTGTGTTGAATTGCAACAAATATTGATCATTTTAATATTATCGCAGTCAATTATTATTGTAACATTATTATTAATAATTTTGATATATTTAATCAAATTTTTCAGTATGATTTCTTTAATGAAATATTTTAATAAAATGAAATTGACATAATAAATCAATTGTTTTAATTTTATAATTGTCAACATTACAAATATTTTCAACAATGAACTCTAGAATAGCAGAAGATTAAAAATAATTATAGCTACAGTTTCTTATATTTTCATCCCTTACAAAATTAACAAAAGAAGCTAAAATGTAGAAAATTTCACGGTAAAATATTATAATATTTATAAAATGTTATTTTAAAATATGTAATTCCAATTAAAATTATTAAAAGCACATTCTAGCTTTGTTACATAAATTAAAGTAAACATTACTTTTAAATTACAACTTCCAAGACTTATAATTCATATTATTTAAAAATCATTATTAATTTATGTATGCATTAAGTGGTTATTCAGTTCAATTATTTCATTTATATTAATAGATTACTAATTGATTAGAAAATTAATTTTAGATTCAAAAATTATTTTTAATTGATTTCTTGAAATTATAATTGGGATTACATTTCGCCCAAATCAAAGGGAAAATTATTACAGCAGTAACTCAAGAATATGAGTAAGCGATTAATAAAACCTGTGACTAATCCCAGACAGGCTCCAAACTAGTCCGGCAATCATACTCAAGCTGAGACCATGATAATTACGATGATTATTATGATTATAATCAATAGCAAAACTAGTAGCAGTTTATTTGTTTACATTTTTAACTTATGGCTTCGCGACTCGTGGTCTTCCTTCAATAGCACATGCCTTCTTAAATATCATATAATGATTTACTTCTTGCAATTAATCGATGGTGATTGAAATGCATTGGTATCGAATTCGATTGGCCATTGAATGACAATATGAAACCGTAACAGTTTTATTCACTTCGTTCCAAAGTTCGTCCAAATCAAATAAAAGTAAACCAAGAAAGTTTGGATATCGAATACAGTTCTAAAAAAAAAAAAACAGTTCAATTCAGACAAAATTACTAATTATTTTCTTTTCATTAATTGTCAGCTTTCTAAATTAAAATTAATAAATAAATAAAGAACTGTTGTATGAAATATATGAAAATATTAGCCATTTTTAGCATGCGTCGATGAAATTAATTCCAAATTATGTTAAATCTCGATTAGAGAGGAAACGGATCTTAAAAATTGAAGTAAAAGAAGATTTTTTAAATATTTTTTATAAAAACGCTATAGAGCATAAATGTTAGAAAATTTAATTTTACACTAATTATGTTCAACGAAATTTTAATATTATGAATTTTGGACTCCCACTAGCCCCTTCATTCTGTCAGATTTGACATAAAAATGAATTCTTCAGAGGGTTTGCAATAAAAAGCATCCAACACAAAAGTGTTAATTAATTAAAAAATTTGATTCACAAGTATCTTTCCCAAAATCCGTTTTCTTTAAATACCTACTTAAATAATATAAATACTATAAAATTACTATTATATGATTTTAGTTGGGGTTCGGTCAAGGTAGATCCAAAAAACACAAATTTAAAAAAATGTATTTTTTAATAAAGGATTATCTGCCAACGTTTCGGCTTACATTGTAAGCCATCTTCAGGGCTGTCTATCATGAAGTCGAGAGAGGATGTCTTGTCTCGTCTTCATGGTAGGTATGCGTGGTTTATTAATTTTTTTAGCAGTTGGTTTTTTGCATTTTGAACTTTTCTACATAGTTTACTACATTCACTCTTTTGATATCACGTTATATCTAGTTATGGCAAATCTATATTGTAATACTGTAAATCATTGAATTTTTTTTTTCATTTGTGTGCTTATGACATTGTATTTCAACAGCCCTGAAGATGGCTTACAATCCGAAATGTTGGCAGACAATTTAAAAAATTTCTCAGTCATGGAAATGTGAACTTAGGGTCAGGACGTCCTCTCTCGTCTTCATGATAGGCAGCCCTGAAGATGGCTTACAATGTAAGCCGAAACGTTGAGAGATAATCTTTTAAAAAATACACTTTTTTTTTTAATTTTAATTTTTTTTTTTTTTGGATCTACCTTGACCAAACCCCAACTAAAATCATCTAATTGTAATACTTTCCTTATTATTGTTGTTATGGAAAAATTTATTGTACTTGACAAATGTAAAATTAAGTTATCTAGCATTTATGTTCCATGAAATTTTCACTTAGAACACTTATTAAGATATTTAATTATGTAAGTGGGAAGTTTGAGCGCTTCTCTCATTCTTCCGAACATTCCAAGGACATTTCTTGGATTTCACCTTTAACACTCACTGCACTCACCAACTTGTGTCTTGTATGATTTGAAAGATAGAAACCAAATATTTATTTGAACAAATCTTAGAGAGAATTATATAACTAAAACTTATCATTGTATTATCAGTTGGCGTGATTTTATTCATTCATTCCTGCGTTTCTTTTAAAATAATGGATAAACATTTATAGAAGACCTGAAGGGTTAATAGATATAAGGATTCCCTGCCCCTCTTTTTTACGACATTACCTTTGCCTTAAAGCCTTTTTATGTCAAATCATTAATTTTTTTCTAATTTATAATTATTTACCCTTAATTGAGATAACAGAAATCTGTCTAGTTTACTCTACAACAGAGTTATTGGTTTTTTAGATGGTTTATATGACAGGATCCTTGACGAATGAATAGTGACGTCACGGTACAGCCAAAACGCGAACTTCAAGCGGATGAGCTCCATTCCCCAGCCGTCACGCACATCCAACTACTTACATCGATCTCTTTAGGGAATCGATATTTTTTTACCTTGGCGAGTTAGAACTAGGCCGAAACTTCACAGCTGGCTCCAATACCATTCTATCTTTACAATTCGAATCCAATAACATTAAATTTGTCAAGATGGTATGGTCATTAATCTCATACATAATATAGCTAAAAAATTATTATTAGACTTCATTATTGTTCAAATCATTACAAATGTTAAACCTGTAATTAAAAAAGTATTTCACTCAAGTTTAATGATTAATTTTAAATTTAATCATTGAATCAATTAAAATACAAAAAATCATTTTAATAAATATTAAAAATATATTTTTTATTTTCTCTGAGATGCATTTTTTATTTATCCGGATCTAGCTACACATTATTTCAATATGAAATAGAAAAAAAGAAAATGATTGGCCAATTTTAAATAAAATTTTTCTTCTTCACGAAAAGCCTACTAAGATTTTATAACAATATAAAAGCTTATAACTGGATATAAAATAAAGAATGGCTTTTTATATCACGTGCCAAAAAAAAATTANTATTTTTTTTTTACAATCCAACAAATCCAAAACTGATAGAAGAGAACACAACTTTTTATTTTTACAGATCTTCAACTAACTTTTAAATTTATTTATTTTCGTTTGAAATAGGATATGGAACTAGGAAGAAATGGAATTATCTTCTTTATTATTATTCTTATAAAAAATAAAACAAAAATTGCTTATTAACTATAGAAAATATTTTTAAATAAAGAAGGGGGAAGAGGGAAATTTTTCTTTCTTAGTAGCCCAAGTGGTGTTAAATACAGACTTATCTGCGAGATGACAAGTTGAACTTTACGATAAATTAGTCAAAATAATTGAATTTTCATTCAGAGGGGAAGGGGAGGATAGTTAAAGAGAGGGAAAATAGAGAGAGAGAGAGAGAGAGAGAGTGTGAGAATGGGAGAGAGACGACTGGTGTCCCCGTAAAACCTTCTCTTGTAAATTCAAACTCAAGGAAACGAATCCTCCTGAGTGCAAAAGACATTGTCTGCTCTCGACTTGGACCTTATCATTCATTACCTGCAAAAGGAATGACCTGGTCTTCATGATCCTGCGAGAGAACTGCTCTCTGGAGAGGGGAATTTGGGCCGTTCTTATGGGTTTTAGGTGTGCTTTGGTCACGTCAGTCAAAACGATCTCAAATGTTTTACAATGGAAGATACAATGGTGGTGGATTTCCATTTTCTTGTTTGCTGTAGCCCTCTTTGAAATGGTTTAGTCTTCTTTTAGAAATGTTTGTGGCCCATTTATTTTATTGCAAATTGCAGAAGTAACGTTCCAGCATTTACGTTTGTATAAGAAGTATGCAATCAATCTCGGATATTATTACGTTTCAATTTCAAGTTTTTGTCAATTCAAGAATTCCATATTGTTTTGATAGCTGTCAATGTTTAAGAGAATATAAAATTTAAAACTTGAAAGCGTGTATGGATTCAGCGTTGACTTTTCAGCTTCTTTAAAATTTCATGATATTTTTTTTACAAAAAATACAAAATAAGGAAGATAATTAAGAATTGAAAAATATTATTGAGTGCAGCCAGCTACTTTTTTTTTTCCTTTCTGTTGACTTAAAGCGGCCCTACCAAAATTTAAACTTTAACTTTTACATCCATTGTCCTTTTTCGCTTCTAAGATCAAATTAGTAATGCACTAAACAACAAATATCGGACTACTTTACAAAACAGGAGTAAATCAAGAACCGCATGTTATCCACAATAGCATCTAGTTTACTTTCTAAGCATACATTTTCAAAGCATCTGTACAATTCAAAATAAAGTAGTATTTCAGCTAATGTATTTAAAAAAAATCCAAGAACATATTTCATGGGAAGACCCGATTCAAGAATCCTAGACACTGAAAAACAAATTTTTCTAGTATAAAAAACAATTCTGATTTTCCTAATCAATAACCTCAACCCCTAATAACGTTGATTAAATTCTGATTAAGCAGAAATGGCTTTCCATTTGTGGTTGATTGAGTCGTGATTAAATTTAATTAAGTTCGAAAACGCATGTTAATAAAGACATTTAATATTTTAATTTCGAATTTGTGAAGGAAATTCTAACTTTTAAAGTGAAGAATTTAAATTTTATTTAAGCTTTTCATTGCAAGTACATAAAATTATTTCTTTTTGGTTCAAAACGGAAGAGGGGGAGGGAGCTACAGAGACTCAAAAATTTATAAAACAAATCTCTTTGTCATTATTTGTGTTACAAAAAAGTTTAAGGAATGCAATAGGTATAAAATACAACTTTCTAAGGTTTACGATCCACGAAAACGCATATTAGGGAAGAAGTTTACGAACGTAGCTACGTTGGTTCCGTACTCCCTCCTATGTTCCCGGCCAGAATAGAATAAACATTAGATCACATATCTTGAACAAGCATTGTCCCATTCGACTTTTTAATTTCATCATTTACTCTCGTTTACATCTATTATTAATGGACCATGCATAATTTTGCATAAAATACATATCTATCAATAAATTTATAAATTTGTCAAAGGTCTTCAAAATGCTCAGTTCAAGTAAAAAACTTTATTTAGTAAAGCTTAAAAGAAAAAAAAACTGATTAAATATTTTCCTCCTTTTCTTCCGATTTCACCTTAAATAAATTTTATAGTCAGATTTTTACAGAAATAACACGAGGTAGAAAAGTTAAAATTGTGTTTGTACAATGACCTGTCGTCTGGCGATCATCTGAGGTTTATTAAAAATATATGGAATCACAAATTTTTTTTTTCTTTTTTTAATGCCATAAGACTGCTCTTTAGCAAATATTACACATATAAAACAAAGTAAATCTAAACAATGTAAATTTAGGTTAATGCTAATGGTTACTCTTAAATATGTTAGAGTAAAAAACTCAAAAATCATGAATATTGATAATGCCGATCATAAATAAAATAACCATTTACAACCGAACAAATTTGACCACTTTCTTAATAAAACATCATATTAGTTTTTTTTGTTTTTTTAAAAAGAAATCTTAGTCATGAAGTGATTTACTTGAATTAAGGCAATTTCTTTAAGAAAAAAAAAAAGTTTTATTTTGTACTAGTGAAGCGCTAATATGCTGATAAAGATGTTTAAAATTCGGATTTCAAAGTTCATTACTTTGCTTTTCGTGGGAGCCTGTTTGTGATTAGCACTGCAAAAATCTCGAAACCCAAATTTTAACTTATAAATCACCCGTTCTTGTGAAAGAAAGATATAAGAAATACATCAATTATTCAATAGTTCTATCATACCTTCTATTATCCGTTTTCGTTGGTTTCTGCAAACCATCCTCTGTTGGCAAGCGCTTTCCGACATTGTCCATCTTCTTGGCCGAATACATACGTTCACTGTCACTGTCTGTATTCAATTGTTGAAGGAGTTGAATACAGACAGTGACAGGGACCACATGTATTCGGACAAGAAGATGGACAATGTCCGAAAGCGCTCGCCAACAGAAGATGGTTTGCTCAAACCAATGAAGACCGATAATAGAAGGTATGATAGTTCTATATTCATTGGTAGTGAAAATAACCTTTTAAATTATTTAGTTCAATAGTTTGTTAATATTTGCTCACAAAGGATTTAAGGATACAAATCTTGTATGATAAAATTAACAACAATGTATTCTTTATTAATGCCAACGTTTTGCATACAAACCTACTTCAGGGCTAAAAAATTTAAGTTAAGCAGATTCTAGAGTCAATATGTTCCACGAATAAAATTCTAAAAATATAGGGACGGTATTGAACAAAAAAATACTAATATAGGAAGTAATTTTCACATATCATGTTATACATTGTGTTCTGTGTGAAAATAATATAATTAAAACAATTATTTTTTATATATTATTTTTACATATAATAAAATGTATATAAATAGTTTATTTCCTAAAATTATCGCCTATCTTATAATCTTATACATTCCATAGTCGAATATTTATAATTTTACATTAAAAACAATTTAACCCGAGAATATGCAGATTTGTAATTTTTGCAGAGGTAATTAGTAGGAACGTTGGCTTTAAAGATTATATTCTAGTTAATTTTTTTCGTACAAGTCCTATTATTGACCGAATCTCCACTATTGATGTATTGAGGTATTGCATTTGCCAATTGTGATTTAGACTAAATTATGAATATGTCTAATGCAGAAATATGAGAACCTTGTAAAACTTGGCTAAGCTATGGTAGTAGTAAGAGGTAGCTGGAGAGGAGGGGTGCGCTGAGGTAAGCGGCGCTAAGATTTCTGACGTCACTGGCAGGTCACACGCTGAGCAGCGAGGTAGGCGAAGAGAAGCGAGGCCCGCCTCCCAGACCGCCTGGCCCTCCGCTGCTAGATCTCGAACCGCAGCCCACCTCACCCCAGCCTGCCCTTCACCCTCAGCAGTCACTCAGCCCAGCAAGCCCTCTCCCAGTGAGTACTCCAGGATTTGTTTCTCTCCCACACCACCCCTAGCTATAAATTCTCAAGATGATCGCTAAGGATGACAGATCATGCCTGCTTGATTTCTACTTATCCTGTTTGATTTTACATTAATCTAAAATTTTTGAGAAACAATATAAAATAACAAATTATGGACTAACCTAACCTGAATGTGTCAGAAGAAATAATCTTAGACTAATGTAAGTGAAATTGGGACGAACGAGGACGTCCTTTACACACACAAAAAAACCCTAGGTTTTTATCTCTTATTTTTTATTTTTATTTTTTTTTGAGATCCCCACCCCTAAGTCTAAATTTTTTCAAGCACGACAAATCAAGTCATGATACATTTCAACACAATATTGGAGCTAGAAAATAAGTAGTGAGAAGACTGGCAAGTTCAGGTTATCAGGAAAGTAGGTTATTTAGGACACATTAAAATCAAATGTCAAATTTGTTATTTTCATAGTTTTTGTTTGTTTTTTTGTTTTTTATGTTACATGTTTCAAATGTTTTTCATTTTGCGTATATTTCATTTTATGGGTGTCATAATTATTAACAGCATATATTAAAGAATGAGAGGTGAAATAATGACTAAAAACAAAGGACCATCATGATTTTATTTCTTTTGCATCCTAATTGTTTTTTCTTGTATGCTTGTTGTAGAAAGTCTTGAAAAATAATTTGTCGTACATATAAATTTATTTGTAACTTTTTTTTTATCCTTTACTGTTTCATCAATTTCAAAATCTATTTGATGGCATCTATACTAAATTTGGATTTTTGAAGTTTATAAAATTATTTTCTTCATTATTTCCTATGCAATGATTCAACTATTTTTTCATATAAAATTGTCATTAAAATTACATTAAAGTGTAATGAGTCACTTTTCACTAAATAAATGTTTAATGAATTTTGTAAATTATATTTGCATTATTTTTGTCTTAAATTTTCAAATAATATTGTAAAATAGTAAAAAAACGGGTTTAATTAATTAATCATCTCCTGCTAGGAGCTTTTATGGGCAAAATAATGTCATGGTAACCTTCGACACCTATTTAAAACTAATACGATCCTTCATCCTGTGGATATCACCACAATTGGATAGAGCTCCTGAGTATGATTCATTTGGGTTGAAAACCGTTTCGCAACTTCTTCAGGGCCATCATGGACGTCGTGTCACTTGGATCCCATATTCATAAATGAATATGTAATGAACATTTGATTCTGGTGACAAATCCTCTCTCGCTTTCATAGTAGCCCTGAAGCCAAAACGTTGGCAGATAATTAAAAAAATACTCCTTTTATAAATTGTATATTTTCGAACCCCTAGAAATAACATCTACTAATAATCTCTATGGCCAAAACTCTCCATTTCTAAAGGACTACAGTTCTGACAATGTAATTTCTTCAGATTACCCTTACTAAGCAAATACAACTGAGAATATATTATTATTAGTAGTAAAATAAACAAAATTAAATACTTCTCTTCATCAAGCGAAGTTTGATTTTTAACAGGCTCTGTCATCCATAGCGATCAAATCTGCAAGACTGAACAGCTTTTGTATCTTATAAACTATGTTTATTAATTCTAGAAATTAAAAAATGTTTTTTTCTGAAAATCTCATAGGTAGAAATTTAGATTGAATTTCCTCTTTATCACCTTTAAAAGCATATTAGCTGTTCAGTCTTAGTAGTTCTAATTCCCAATCAAACACAAACAGGCCAAAATGCAATATTATGCTAGCTTGAGAAAAGCGGAGTATATTGTAGCCCTTGAATGCCCTCACACTAGCTCAACAATGTGTGTTGACCTTCTCCTGTATTACATTAACATTTGGCTATATAGCTGTAAATAGGCCCCTGAATTCCTTATGCTCCTGGCCATTTTGCTACCTAAAATAGTAGAATGCCCGTACTACAAGCATCTCAGATAGCAATCTGAATAGTCTGCCCGTACTACAAGCATTTCAGCGAGAGATCTGAATAGTCTGCCCATACTACAAGCATCTCAGCTAACAATCTGAATAGTCAGACCATACTACAAGCGTCCCAGCTGGCGATCTGAATACTTGATCCATACTACAAGCGTCCCAGCTGGCGATTTGAATAGCTTGTCCATACTACAAGCATCTCAGCTAGCGATCTGAATAGTCTGTCCATACTACAAGCATCTCAGCTAGCGATCTGAATAGTCTGCCCATACTACAAGCATCTCAGCTAGCGATCTGAATAGTCTGCCCATACTACAAGCATCTCAGCTAGCTATCTGAATAGTCTGCCCATACTACAAGCATCTCAGCTAGCGATCTGAATAGTCTGCCCATACTACAAGTGTCCCGGCAGGCGATTTGAGCAGTCTGCCCATACTAGAAGTGTTTCATGTAATAATCTGTTTTTGTTCTACTAAGTCTTTATTAAGAGAATGTAAATACTCTTCTAGTAAATATATTCATTTAAAAATGGCATAAATATTGCATTTTAGGCTAACATTTTTTTTCAATTACTTTTATTCAGCTTATTCCTCTGTGACATTTCTGTACAACTAAGGCCAGAAGTCAGAAAAAATAACCCTTCAATTACTCATAAAATTCTGCTTCAAGCAAAACAAAAAAAAAGGTTACGGAACGCTTATTGCATCATTTATGGCGGGAGCTCATTCTCTATATTTGAAAAACCATTTAATTTATGTATGTTTAATTGTCTTTTTCTTGTTACATGAAAAATTTTTGTTTTCATAGGCAATTATCACGATTAAATGTAAAAAAACAAAATATATGAAACTCTATCATTAAGATCAACTTCTTCAGTATCCAAAGAGAGGGAGAGAGAATTATTACAAACCTTACAAAAAATTGAAAAGTCTATCAGTACCTCTTAGGGATTCAAAAATAAGTACAGTGACGTAGTGACGCTTCAGATTTCAGACTCATCAGATTGGGAAGATTTTATTAATAGCTCTCTAAATCAGTGGCATTGTCCTTATTATCGTAATTGAGAAGCGTTAAGTGTTGCGATTCTGTTTAGTGCCAACACAATATTCTTATTCTTTCATTAAACATTTGAAAAAAAATATTAGGATTAATGTAATCATATAAATTATTTATTTTCGAATACATATAGAAACATATTTCAAAGAATTAGGTTGAGTTTTTTAAAATACATGTTACAATCTCGTGGACACTAGATCGATAACCAAGGAAAATTTATAAAGGAAAAAAGTTTAAAAAATTTGTAAAAATGAGAACTTGAATGTCTGAATTCAATCCATATTTATCCATCCATCTAATATCGCCTTCTTAATAAATTACCTATTACTCAAAAAGGTTATATTGCCTAGATTGGCCAATGATATACGATCTTTTATTTATTAGTATTTATATTTCTAGTGTGCTTCTTGAACACCGACTAAATGAGAAATATTTGTTTGAAGCAGCTCAATAAGTTGACTTGTAAGAAGATTAAAATTCACTCTTAACAAGGAAAAGGGCAATGGATTAATTATGCAAAATATTTATTAAGACCCAATTCTTTTTCAAAAACACCGGATGTCTTCTGTACAACTAAAGTCAAAGTTTCTGATCGATCCGTAGAGCCGTAAAAGACCCAGAGAATTAGGTCGAAAAGAGACCCACGAATTTTTACAAGCTACGAAATTCGAACATCTTGATTACATTTCTTTTTAACTCGAGAAAAACACGATTTATTAGCATTAACGAAAAAAAGCATTGCTTCCAAATGAAAATATGCCTGGTGTATATATTTATCAGCTTCTACTGGAAAAAAAATTTAAAAATAGGCATTAGCTAAAAAATGTATAGTATTTACTTAGTGCACTTTGTTAGGGGAGCTGTTTTGGCGATTATATAGGGTGGTAAATAAAGCATTCCTTCGCGGGTTACTCTAGCACAATATACTTATAAATAATATATAATAAATTATGGCAATTGTGCTCAGTTGGTTTTTTGTGTAACAATCGATTTTCACTAAACATATGATATTTAGTTAATAATTATTTGTGTGTTTGTATAAGACATGATGATATATAAAATGAGTAAAATTTACGTTGTGGGAGTTTGCTAAAAGTATAAATGAAACAAGAAAAATTGTGGACTGTAAGAGCAAGCTGGTAAAAATAAATGGCGTAAAAAGTATTTTAAAAAATTTGAAAATCCACTTACAACAATTTTCAGCTCGAACAATTGACCATTTCTTTGGTTTCAAAAGAACAGCATTAAGAGCTCTTTCAACTGATAATTCCACAAAAGAGAACGAATCTAATGAACGTCTGGTTAAGATTTCTGCTTCACCGCTATGCGGAAATGTGCAAATCCCTTAATTTCTTGATCTGCTGTAAATCATTCATTTTGAAGCGAAATTTAACAACTAGTGTCGTTAACACCAGAATAGAAAACCACAATAGAAAACAAAAAAAATTTAAATCAGAAAGTGACAGGTCACTTTAGTGTGAGGGAACGTTTTAGCATGAAGAGGGGGTTAAAAACGGCGCACAATTGAATCACGGATGTGCATTACCATGCACTCTAGCGGAATCACTAACGAACTCACTTGGACGCGCTGATAAGCATAGATAGCGAGTTTGAAGTGATATCTGAATAGTAAGTTCGAGGGACATGAGGTTTCGTCAACAATTGCATTAACTCACATTATTATATTTAAGCAATAAAAAATACATTTTCTGATACAATATTTTTTAATATGTTTTGACAGAAATATAAATTACACTCAGTAATTTATATTACAGTAATATTTAAAACCTTTTAACTTAGATTTAATAATANACCTCAACTACCCCATCAATCGTTTATCTCCATAGCTATTCTCTCTCAGAGCTTTAATACATAGAAGTTTGTTGTCTGTTGGGACCAGACAATACATGGTATCCAAAAAATACAATTGAAAATTGTTTATCTGCCATTCATTATTTTTTGGATCCATCTTGACCGAAACCCAACAAAAACATCAAATAATAATATCTAAAATAATTATACCAAAAAATAAAAATAAAATAATACCAAAAAAACTCTCCATTTATTACATAGAGTATCTCATTGTTTTGAATACTAATCGTTGTTTCATCAATTTTCGTCAATGTATTTATTTGTTTATTTAGCAAATAAATACGCATCACTCCTCCAAAACTGATCTGAACAACGTAAAAACTGGATCTGTTTACAGAATGCCTTGAATCCGTCACCTTACAACATCGGCCTGAGAAAATAGACAGGACCAAAAAAAGTAGTCTGACATTAACTACTAGAAAAAAAATAGTAGGACATTAACTACTTTACACCAGACTATTTTTAATATCAGTGCCTAAACAATAATATTTCAGACATTTTATAAACCTTTTAAAGTTTTGACATTAATCTTTTTATTGAGCTATAATGATTTTTACATTAAATGTTCTTTTGTTTTTTTTTTAATTTCATTTATTTGTTACGGGAAACAAAATACAATCCTGCTTATTTGAGATTGTATACCACAAAAAAATTTCTCTCCAAAAGGACGAATTTGTATATCCTTACTCCCCTTATTCTTTTTTTGGTAAATCACTATTTGTCTTTGTTTCAAGTTATCTTTAAGCACTAAATGGTTTCAAGATAAAATTTATTAGAAGCAAAGAACGTTCTCTATAAGTATTCTAGCAATAATTGATAAATAATACTTTTTCTGTTTTTGTTTTTTTTGGGTTCTGCTCTGGGAAAATGATTTAATTTAATTTTTATTTAATCATATTTCTATTTTTGTTCACTATTTCTTAATGTAAATTAGAGTTTTTCAATAAAAAGGAATAGTCGAATTTTTCAAAAAAAAATTATGAAATTTGTAGTGCAAAAACAAAATATTTTATTTCAATTCTTGATTTAGTAAACTTCAATAATAATTTAACCATAATTTTCAGTCAGAAATTAATTTAAATGTTTAATAAAACTTAAATAGTTTATGTGACTTGTATATAAACTGTATATGCTGAATTAGGTTGTTATTATATTTTTTTAATAGTGAAAAATTCTGAAAACTCCATATACTTTTTTTCCCCCTACACTCAGAAACTTGGTAGACGTAGTATTTAAATTTTAAATTTTTCCTGACATCATGAATCATAAAACTGAACTAGGATAGGAAAAAATCTACGAAAACCCCACGACAATATGTTAACGGGAAAAATTATGGCGTTTTAGTAAAACAAAAAATTATACAGAATAAAAGGAATCGTTGGAAAAGGAATGAAACTTGCAAAGATACTTGCTGATGATGAGGGACTTAGTTGAGGGATGACCTAATTGGATATTAGTGTAAGGTTACCAAGGCGTGAACAAATAATTTGATTTATCTCTTGTCGCCAGATTCTGGGTTATGAAAATAGATCCTTCTTGTGTTCCACCATTTTATACTCAATGGTTCTGGGTTACACAAGTGTCACCATTAAAACTGTTTGAGCAAAGACATGATCTTTGAATTATCAAGAGTGCACGATCATGATCAGGCTTAAATCAGGGTTGGTTCAACATAGTAATTAAATATTGCAGAAAAATTATGGGATTGAAAATTGTATTTATATTATTGCATTTTTATTGAAAGTGATTTTATGAGTGACAAAGGAGAAAAAATACTATATTAATTAAACAGAAAACCATAGAATGTAATTCTCCATTTAAAGAGTTTTTAAAAACATTTATTAACTTATTTTACTATGTTAGTGAATCTAAAATTACTAATAAAATAGAATTCCACAGAACAAAAAATACTATATAAATAAAAACATACCAAGAAACATACTTGTCCCTTGTCCCAGTTGTGACTTAATTAAGCGCATAGTTTCAGTTCTCTAGATGTTGGATTAATGAAGAATAAAAAGGAATCAGATATCCAATAAAAAATTATGAATGAAGTAGGTTGAAAAAGCTGAAGTTACATTTTCCTTTGTAGAAATATCTCAGGAAATTGAGAGAAACTACGATTCCTAAAACATACTCTAGATTTATGACGTCACTTGACTATCTTTAAGATTATGGGTGAGGTTATGATTTTCTTTTTAATAATAAAGATGCCAGCGTATGAAGACCCTCCTTATCATTTTGAAACAAAAATCACAATAGATTTATAGATTGTGAGAAATCCATGTATAGCAGGAAACCTTTGAGAACCATAAATTTCTATTTTCTTCCATCGTTCTATAATACAACAAAATAATTGAAAATCATCATTAGCTATTAAAATGTATTTGGGATTTTTGACTTGGAAGGAAGAATTTAAGATTGAGTGAATAAAATTAAAGATAAAAAAATATTATGTAACAAGGCTCGAAAGTTTAATTATGAGAAAAGATAAATTATAAACAAAAGACTTTTCCTCTAGTGAAAAAACATTTTAAAGTGTAATTAGAAAAATTTAATATTGTAAAATTAAGTTTTCTTATATATATGATATAGAAATCCTTCAAAATTCGTGTATTATATTTTTTTATTTGTTTGTTGAGTATAACAACAATAAAAAATAGTTTCTAGTTCTTGACTATTAAGAATAATGACTTAGATTCCATTTTGAAAATATAATAAAAGTAAATATGTACTTAATACGAGAGGAAAATCGGAATTCAGTGGGCCAACGGAACTCACAAGAAGTCAAGGAGTAACCTTAGCAACATGCTAACAATCATTTCTCTGATTCTTGCCCGGCCGCGATGTACTGCGCCAAATGTAGTGGTTAAAATACAATTTAAATTCTTTAATTATTAGTTAACATTCAGGATCAAATATGCCATTTTCATAGCCCTGTATCCTCGGAAGGATTATATAAGCATTGATGGCACTTGAAGTAGAATAACCACCAAAAGTAAAATATAATGGAATAATTCAATGATAGTTTAAATCTGTCAATCATCATATATATACAATATAATACAATTCTCTCATCCTCTCTTATTTTTTTTCATATTTAAAGCACTTTTTATTCTTGGTTCAGTCGTTCTCATTCTCTCTCTCTCTCTTTTTCTCTCTCTCTCTTCTCGCTCTCTCACTCTCTCTCCCTCCTCTCTATTCTCTCTCTCACTATTTGCCCTCCCATCCCTCATCCATCACTCTCTCTCTCTCTTTCTCTCTCTCTCTCTCTCTGTCTCTCTCACTCACTCTCTCTCTCTCTCTTCTCGCTCTCTTTCTCTATCTATCTCCTAGGGCAATGATAGCAGAAACGAATCGAACATCATCTCGAAACTCGAAGAATTGCCAAGCGAATTCGAGTGTTGCTTTTGTAATACGAAGGTACCTTCCTTCCTTTCACCTTATGACTAAATAGCTCTTAAGATTATTTATTTCGGAATAGAGGACTGGTCCGAAGAGTGGATATTAACTTATTAAAATAATTAATATTAATTATACAAAGTAGTATGTAATATTTTGTGTTGCTAATAGTAATCCAAGAAACTAATATATTAGAGTAGGAAAGATAACAAATATAGATACATTTCGAATTAATAAACTAATTATAAATTAAACATTGATAAAATTATGCTTCTATGATCTGTATATAATGATTAATAAAAGCAATAAGAAATAATAAAAGCTTTTGTTTCAGTCTTAATACTTTCGTCCATTAACAAGCTACAGTCAGAATAATATTAATTTTATACTATTTTTAATTTAGTTACTTTACATTTTATAATTTTAATTTGACACATAGTTTGTATATAAAATATTACAAAATGAAAACTATTTTATATTTTAAAAACATTATCTGTCAGTATCTTGGGGTCAGATCTGGCTTTTAAGCTCAAGAGAAACAAACTGATTACATCATGAAATTTTATTTTAATTTGTAAATTAATTAGCCTTATTTGGTGAAAAGATAGTGGCCAAAAAACAAAATAGTATAATTCAATAAGTATATTATCTCTGGTATATAATAGGTAAGATATTCTTTCTGCAATGTAAGGTTTCAGACATTTTAATTATTACATGATATTTTAGTTAAGTTCCTAAAGCAATTAATTAAAAAAAGTAGTCAAGTAAAGAAATTCAAATTATTAATTTCATTTTTTCTTTGTTTTTCCCATCTTTCACCAATTAGAAGGAAGTAAAATAAAAATCGTTTTTGTTAATATGTGTATTTTATTATTTACATAATTTACTTTTATTACACGTTAATTACTGACATTTTTTATGTTTTTATTTTTTCAAAATTGAATTGATGTATGGGGTCCACTTTGAGAGCAGTGAATGTCTCCTTCATGATTTTCAGAGAGAATTCTATAAATTATTTAGTGCAGTACATATAGACAATCTTTCTTTTAGTGTGTTTGAGTAAAAGGTGGTTCTCAATCTTAAGATGTCAAGTACTTCACAAACAGAAAATATTATTTCTGGGGTTCTTTTGTCACAGGGATAGAAAATGGCTCCTTAACCTGGGGGTAACTCAATTTTAGTAACTTCACAACTGTCGCATCCCTCCATTTCTATATAACTTTATAGTATACTTTATATATTTTTGAGAAAGCTTACAATATGGGTAGCAAACTTTCGGCAACAAAAAGGTTTTTTTTTTTTTTTTAGACAAAAACCTTGTAAATCCCACATTAAAATCAGGATATTTTATGGAATGTGCAATGTCCTTTACTTTTTGTTAATAGGATCAAAGATTAAAGGTTTAAAGAAATAAATTAAAGATAATGTTTTGGATTAAGTAATTTGTATTTGGTATTTGTCGCACTTCAATGTAACAATTCTTGAACTCCTAAAAGAGTACACAGTTCTATCTATGTCTATACCGTCTTTTACAAATCTACTTACATTTTTCAGCAATTAATTATGTCTTAAAAGATAGAGAGGGTTCTTTTTTAATGCATAAGCATGAAGGTGTGGAGTCATTTTGGCTTTTTAAAAATAAAATAGAAATCTGAATAATAATAAAAAAGTAGTCACATGGCCGGCTTGCTACAAATTCTACCCACCTTGGAACAAAGTAAGATATGTGTAGATTTTTACACAAGCTACGGGATCCAAGTTATTTTAAATGATAAATAACAGCATTTTAGAATTTAACTACTCAGTTTTAATTGATTTAATAGGTTGATAGAATTAATCTATTCNCCCTGCATACAAACTTAACAGCCTCACAGAATGTTGACTGTACATATTAAGTCAACAAATATCACACAAATTATTATTTTATTCGATAATTTTAAATGGCAGAAATTTTTTTTTCCTTAATCATTTTAAATTTATACTTTGTTCATATAAAATTATCTAATTTGACTACAAAATAACAGTACAAAAAATATAAAGTAAACTATGGCATCATGAAATTTATGGATTCAGTCAATAAGATATTGTAGAAATAACTTTTTTTTTTATACATTAATTTGAAGTTAGTTTTTGTATTTCAAATTAAAGTTTTAATTTTTTTTTAAATTTAATTTTATTTTTTAAAATCATCGAGGGAGGGGGCCACCTGCTGGTAGCCAACCTATTATATACGTCCATGGGCAAGTTATTATATCTAGATTACTGAAATTACTCTTTCCGAGGTGGGACATCAACCAGTAGCGCCTGAGGATATGTAAGGCCCAAACGAATTCACTCTACTGACCATGTACTCCATAAAAAATAGTACTTCCACAGCAGTTCATATCATTTAAAAGTAAAGAAATGTTAATTTAATTATACTTATAACTACAGACATTGACTTGCCACTATTCGTCCCCAGGAAGTCAAAATTAGTAAGCATTAGGGGTGGAAGAACACTAAAGTGCATTAAATAACGCAAAGAGGAATTTAAAAAATAGAACTCAAAGAAGAAGTAATTAATTTTCGAAAATAAAAAAATTGGAAAACTTGTTTAGTATATATATGGAGAGGATTGTGAGCAGTCTTCTTCCACATTCTTTGTTGACTTTACCCTATTCTCTTAAGGTCTAAAGAACTCACCCTTCAATATCTCATTCACTCTATAACATATAGACTCTATCATTCTACTCTATATGCTAATTATTAGGGCTGAGACATACTTTTCTAATCTCTAATGATCACTAATTTCCGCTACTTGCTCTCCCCCACCACACTTACTTGCACCCTCCTCTTCAACTGTCAAGCCTCTACCACAAAACTCTGATCCACTTTTCAAAGTCTTTGAATTGATTAAAAATTAAAGTATTACATTAATTATAATAAATGAGTGACTAGTTAGTATTTACTTAATATTCCCGTTAATGATAATTTGATTTTTTTTTAGTTAACCTACAGATTTAAATTCTTATTTCTCTTTCTATCAAAAGATATAATAATCTTCAGTCACAATAAATTTTTTACTTCAATTTTTTTTTAATTTTAACGACCTACTTGGCCATTTTTACTTTAGAAAATTTTCAAAATTATGCATATAATTAATAAATTTTGTATTGTTTTCACACTTGATAACGGTTTCCACACTTAATACACTATCACAATAATTTCAAATTACAGTTTTTCTAATTTAATTAGTAATTATTATTTTTAATAATTTTATAAACAATAATATGGTTATGGATATTATAATTATTAATTATGCAATATTAAAATTCCCGGGCTATATTAAAGTTCTTTAGAAATAGAAAATAATTTTAAATAGTCAGTTCTACACTAGTGATTTTATTAATTTTCCCCATTTTAAAGTAATGAGATAGCCTTAATGAAGTTCAACATCAAGAAGATTTTTAAAATTGTAGCTGTTTTATTTTTTTTAAATA
>KZ806949.1:350954-382660 GCA_000696205.2 Oncopeltus fasciatus
TATATGATTTACAGATCTATATTAGGTCGGTTAATATATAGTTTCCATTTGTTTTACTTGAGCCTAATGTACAACAAGAATAGAAAATTAAAGTGACAATGTCTTCCACTCGTAGACCAGTCCTCGGATATATTTTGCTCTGCATGGATAATGCTTGGCTTCATTCTATATATTTTTTAAATAACACATGTATTCTTAAAGATTATTTATATACACTTAAGTATATATATATATACATACGTAGTATCTTTCTCTTGGTTTTAATAAAACAAATAAATAGGAAATACTAAAAATTTGTGTGGGAAATGGTAAAAAGCTCCCTGATAAGATGGCAGTACTGTAGGAAAGCGGTGGCCAACACCTTTACTCCACTTGGACGACAAGCCACAGTCTTATCTCTGCAAGTTCAAATGTTGAACAGAAGCAGAGGATCTTGCAGGTTACGATATCAGGTCGCTCTTGATAATAAATCCTCATTGTGCTACAGAAAGGACTTATAACAATTGATAACAACAATCTAATCCCTTTCTGCTTTGCTTTGGAAAAAAAAACCATTACTCTTATTTCCATTAATGTTCAATCTGAAAAATAATTTAGACTGTAATGTTTCTCATTCTGCGACTTTTGGGAAAGTACATGTTTTGTACATGAACTCATTTTAAATTACAATAATTTTATAGAAATAATATAAAAATAAGATCTACTTCCACTAAGGTTTATTGAAAAAAATTATTGGGGGTGTTTAAGAAAGGGAAAGGAAGCATTATAAAATTTGGGAAATTTAGGAGAAAGACGATACTAATAAGCTAAGTTTAGTTGATGACATTTTAGCAACCTAATTAAAATTCTGTCGACACTTTTCGTTCTTTGTTTATTGTGCGGATGTATAAAAGCTTCCCTTATTTCTCAGAAAAATCACTAAGGGTTAAAAGAAACGAAGGATGAAAAAAACTTCGCCGGATTGACGTCATAAAATGAATAATATTAAAGTTAATTAAGTTGTATCCGTAATGACATTAATCAAACTGAATATGAATTTTTCCTAAATAAATGCAAGGGTATTGAATAAAAAAATTTTACTGTCTCAGCCGGGACTCGAACCAAGGATTTCCTGCTTGCCGGGCTGGCATGCTAACTGTTTACACTTCCGTGACTAGCCAGATAATTCATTAAATTCCCCGCACTTTACTGGGAGTCTAAACCCCCGAGTAAGACGAATATATCTTCTTATGCTCGAAAGAGCTAACATTGTCAGCTATTAATTAGACTCCCGTTTTTTGTTTTTATTTCTTTTTATAGATATTGTATTTGTTGTGACATTTAATCCCACATTAATTTCATACAATAGAAGTCTCGTCATCTGTAGTTCGAGTCCCGGCTGAGACAGTAAGATTTTTTTATTCTATACGCTGCATTTATTGTATAAAATTAATGTGGGATTAAATACCACAACAAATTCAATATTTATGAATTTTTCCTTTTATCAATCATAAATTGATGGTCAAGAAACTTTATATAGTGTTTGAATATTGCGTATTATGTGATCACTCACACTAAATTATATATATATATATATAGAGCTGAGCTTTTTTAGGACTTAGTCCCATCTTCAGAGTTGATCACCAGTCCATCGAAATACAAGAACTCTTGGGCTCTAAAGATGAGACTATATCCCTTTATAAAGAGACTAAGTCCAAAGAAAAAAGTAAAATACTTTTCGCAGTATCGCAATACTTCAATTGAACGAATAAAACCAATACATTAATAATTGAAAAATTATTTTTTCCCAATTTTATGGAAGCTAAACCCGTACAATTAAGTCATGTATGAGATAGCTTCTTGTTGGCAGAAGGCTCTTCCTTCTATTGTTTAGGTATATCTAGATAAATAAAAATTTATAAAGCCATTAGGCACTAAAATAAAACAAAATAAGTAAAACAAGATAAATAACAATACAAAATATTTTTTATATAGACATTCTGCCATAGGTCTCACAATTTATCTACTGAGGCAGAAAGAAAATTAAAAAAATATTAGTTTACCTTCAGAAGATCGCCCCGTGACCTCCTGTAAATAATTTGAGAGTGGTGTCATTGGTCACCTTCTCTCCTCATGTGATTGATATTGTATGTCATTTTTTTCTCTAATTCATTGTGGTGATCAAATTACAAAATGTTTTAATTTAACAGAATGTAATAAATAAATAAAAGTTTAATAAAAAGTTTACCTTCATTTTATTATATCTTGAAAAGCCAGACACTCTCGAAAACAACATACGCACAAATTTAAAATAATTTTAGCAAGACCAATTTCAAGTTTTGTGTACAGTGGAAAGTAAAAAGCTTAATCATACACAAGCATGACACTCACAAGAGTGTAGTCCGAAATGGTTTTATATTGTTGTATATATTATTTCTACGGTTTTTTGGCTTTCGAAGTATTAATAAAATTTGTAGAATACGAATGTGTTTTAAATAAACATCAATTTTTTTATTTCAAGACATGCAAAACGCAGGATAGTTACAGATACAATTGATTCTACTTTCAGCTATTTATTATTAAAAAACTGTAATAATTTTAACGTTTTATATTCAGTTTTCTTATTTCCAGTTACAGACTTTTGCCCTATGTAAGATTTTTCCCCACACTGCAATTAATATTAATTATTTTTCAATATGATTTTCACTCTAAGTAAAGTAAAACAATTAGTAACGCTTATCTGCTCTTACAGGAAATACTAAGACCATGAAGAGAGATTAATTTTCACTGTAAGTCTAGAAATTTTTCTTTTCCTGATTTCGAATTTCCATAATTATTTTTATTTTTTATTTTTAAGGAAATATTAAGTCATCCAGTTGTCTGTAGCCTCTCACCTATCCAGAGATGCACCAACTAAATCTTCTAACTCTTGTATCTATATTTAATACTGTATTTGTTTTATTTCTTACATCCCTTTTAGAAAGAAGAAATAAAATCACTTTTCTTATATACTTCTCCGTTCTCTTCAAATGTAATCATTGTTTCCGATTGGTGTAAATGTGTTGGCCACCTGTAGTTAAGATCGCCTATCGTTTGCCCTACTCAACAACTTTCACTAAACACTTTTTATTACAGCTTTTGTGTATACACACACATATATATATATATATACATATATGCATTTATAAAATACTGTATGCATAGGGAACACATGGCAAGCGCTATAAACTTTACTAAAAATATGCCTTGAATATAACCGAACTTACCTAAAAATACCTGAAAAACATCAAAATACACCTCATATATATATGCATGCATTTATAAAGGACTATATACATTATACAATGCACGGGACAATATATACCCCATAAAATACCCGAGATTACCTTAAAATAAACTTGATCATTTACCAGAAAATGTAACTAACAATATACACGAAAATATACCTAAAAAAGCAATTATGCATAATATGTATTTAAACAATAATCATTTACACAAGACTCTATGCATTAGACTATAAGCAAGATTATATGCTGGACTAAATACATAATATAGCATTATGTATAAAAAAAATTATAAAGAAAACTAATTTAATAGAAAAATCAAAATTAAAAAGGCTTTATAAGCATGTCATGCATGTTATGTGCATAATAAATGTTTGTATGTTATGCAAAATATTCATTTTATATGTATTTTACTTACAACTACACACACACACACACACAACTACCGACTATATACATTGGACTCAGTACAGGAATATATGCATATGACCGTGTAATGTATTACAATGATTTAATTACAGGACAATATACATTGGACGAAATACAGGACTATATAAAGGGTTATTAACAATAGCCAATGTACAGGGCTAAAGAGAAGACTCTATACACTGATTATGTATTGATCTTTGAATAAGACTANATATTTTAGAAGAATTTACATATATACGTTAAGATAGATATATAAATATATTTAATTTGTCTTTTTTTAAATGTATAATATCAAATTTTGAAGGGCTTTTCTGAATATGCTCAATTTTAATATCCCCTCAGTAAAGTTTGTAATAAAATTGAATTGCTCTAAGTGAAGATTTAGATTAAAAATATAAGCTTTCGCTAAGCACTTTCTATTGAAAATTTAAATTTGAGTTTAATTTTGATGAAGTAATTGCATTGCTTAACCATTTCTCTGCAGTCATATTTATTAATTTCCATTTTTGCCAAAAATTATTATATTTTGTTTTCAATTAAAAATTAAATAAATCTTTTTAAAACTCACTAACTCAACAATTTTAAAGTATAACTTAATTTATTTAATACATCTACAAGTAACTTAAGTTATATGACATATTAACTGTACGATTTCTTATTTAAATAATAAACTTTACAGTTCTATATTTTTATAAAAAAATTTATAACATACATTTTCTTCTATAACAGTCTAAAATCTGATATAATACTTTGATATTTTTATTATAAATAAAGAAACTGAACTGCAGAGATATGGAAGTTTATAAAGCTTACAAATTGTTTGTCTGTCAAGACAACAATATGCTGGTGTATGAACAATGAAATCATGCCATTTTATACATTTATCATGTGTTTACAGGTGTTGCCAGTTTATGCAACTGCTTTTACAAATATTGGATAGATTTTTCCAAGCCTTAATGAAGAGTGCTTAAAGTTCTGTCTCCAATAATACATTACAAAAATATAAAATCGTTTAGAATATAAGAGAGAAAATTACTTTAAAATAAATACAATGAAATTATCAAAATAAATTACCTGAATCAGAAACCTCAGTAAGACTATTTTTTTAACCGTGGAAATGACAAATAAAAGAGGAAATGACCAGATGTGCAGCTTGTGTTTTTAAGAAGGCCTGAAATTGATGACGAAACGTTGCCAATATCAGAAATTATGTGGTTTCAAAAATATATTTTTAATACAATAAAATATTGACCGAACCCAAACCGTTTCTCCCTAATAGTTAACTATCTTAGTCTATCTTCTTCCTTGCAATTTCATCTGTAAACAATTTAGAAAATATATATATATATATATATATACACATATATATATATTAGCTTTCAGGTAAGAAGAGTCCTTACTTTAATATGATTCATAATAAAATAATAAATCCTATTCATGTGGCCCACACTGGTAATTGCCAAAAGGTAATAGAGTCCATGTATTGTTGCCTGAAGTTCTGAAGAGTAGGACAACCTATCAGCATGTGTATGATTGTATTGCTCAAGGCTTGTTCTTTTTCTTATAACCTTTATTTACATATTATATTCTGTTAAAAATAAATAAAAACATTTTGTAAATTGATTACAATCAATAGTAAAAAAAAAATAAATGATATTCATGAAAGTCACATGAGGAGAGAAGGTGACCAGTGACACCACTCTCAAATCATTTACAGACTATGACCCAGGAGGTCCCGGGGTCATCTTCGTTTGAGTCGACGGGGAGGGCTGTAGAGGTTGGAGTTGGAAGAAAAGGTCCTTGCTAGTGGATTAGGATGGAATGGCAGTTTACTGTGGAAAAGGCTGAAGCGGGAAGAAATTAGATCCTGAACAAAAGGAATATTAAAATTGTGGCAAAGAGAGGAATTGGATACGTAATAGGAATTTGCGATTATTCAGAGGGTTTTGGATTGAAAGGACTGGATTCATTGGATGTTGGAAGGGTTGGGGGGCACCCCAGATTTCTACTCTGTAAGTCCAGATTGGTCGCAATAAGGTTTTGTAGAGCGTCAGTTTGTTTTCAGTCATAAGATTGGAGTTCTTATTCATGAGTTTGTATAGAAATAGAAGTCCATATCACCGATTGAGTTCTTGTCTTTTAATTTTAGTATGTTCGCCCCATGTAAGTCGTGAGTCAAGATGGAACCCAAGGTAATGAACGGAATTTGAATGTGGCAAAGGAATATTGTTAAATTTCACAATTACAGGAAAGTATTTTTCTTCATTGATTTTTATTCTCAATTTGCCACACCATTGTTTGATTTTTTTTAGGTGATCTTGCCACTATTCTAGCATTCTTCTGAAGACTCTATGTGGGAGGTGAATGTGACCAGTTTCTAATCTCACTATGGGACTTGGTGTGCTCCTAGGCAGATGTAGCAGTCTTTTTAGGAAGGATTTTTAATCTTGCATACATACATATAAGAGGGGTTTGAAAAAATGCTGTTTTTTTTACTTTCCAAAGTTTTTATTTATTTCTAACAATATTATTTCATTGAAAGGAATTGTCTAGGGCAGATAAATACCTGCGGTCTTGTTCTGATCACTTTTGGTAGTAATGTTAGAATGCTTTACTGGTATGGCTTTTAATTGGTCAATCACAGACTTTTGAAGTTTTATCAGGGTTCAAAAATTACTCATTTTAAAACATGTTTCATTTTTATAAAGAAAAAAAGTTAAACAATCTCAAATCAGATGAATANAGTTAACCTGTTTTCATTACATTTTTATTACACAATATATGAAAGTAACATTGATCATTTATCCTTAAATTTTACTTACCATGAGGGTTTGGAATATTTTTAAATAGTGGTATATTTTATAAAGTTTTAGTATTAATATTCTCTTTTGGCCACACTTTTCTTTTGAGTTGTTATAGAGAACTGTAAAATCTTGTAAAACTTGACCAATATTACTATATATTTTGTAGTAAAAGTTTAATTTTAAGAGATAAAACATTTAAATTTACTTAATTGATAATGAATTTAAAAAAATTTAGTTTGAATTATTTCTCTTATATAGGATTAGGATTAGGATCAGGTTATAGGGCGATCAACATCATGGTTATTACGGCCTGACTGTTGGGTTAATTAAATTTTTTCATATATGCCTGTTTCTCTTAAAATGTACATAAGTTTGCCTACATTGGATTCATGGTTTGCCAGGGATACATATAATGAAAGAATTTTTTTTTTGTAGGAGACCTTGATTTTTAAAGAAAAAGGATAACATAAAAAAAACAATAAAAATCAGTGTAATTGAATGATATGATAAATAAGAGTCAACTTGGAGTGTGACAAAGTTTTTTTTTTTTTTAATTTGAGGATTAAACTTTTAATTTAATAACATGGTAGTCTCTTCATATATATAAAGTTTTAAACGTGCTAAATTGTTAAAATAACGGAGACCAAGAACTTCAGAAGTTTTTAAATGAAAACATCAAAGAAATTTTAAGAGGATTTTCTCACATTAACTCTTAGAATTATTTTTGCACTGTTAATGTTTAGAGAGAAGTTATGTGTTGCGTATTAACGATTCTTAATCGGAAATCGATCTTTATGAAAAGAACTGAGTACAAAATAGGTCGCTGACAATGAAAAATGATGAACTATTTTTCATGGATATAAAAGAGTTTTCGTAAAGAGTACTTCGATCAGATCCCTCAAGGTAATCAAGCTATTCACGTAGTTACCCGTTACCATGACTCGGCTTTAGGAATATTTTGGTTTTACAAACAAGAGAGAGAGGTTATATGTCTGCACGAGCTCTAGTTTATTGAGTTAGCTGATGACTGAAGTCTCCCGAGGGAATAGGGTATAGGCCTAGAGAAGAAGGCGAGATCTGACTAAAGACTGAATCTTCACTGTGTTTTTTTCTCCTGCCAGACTATTTAGATGATAGCACCACTAATAAGGAACTAGGAGTGTAAGAGAGGAAGAGACAGGAATCAATCTCTGAGGTCTAGCCAAACGGTTATAAATCGGAACGTGGAGCTCTGCAATGCCAGCCAGAAGTAAAGTTATAACTTTTAACATTGGTTTAGTTGCAATTCCTAGTTCAAAATCGTAAATTTTGCTTTTATTTTCAAAACTATTTCATATTACCAAGTTTACGATTCTTTTTGGCATATTTTTCGATAGAAAATCAAGCTATTCATTTTTGTACCACGATTTTAAATTTTCAAATAGTCTTCAATTCTTTGTTGCCACAAAAGAGAAGCCAAAATATAATCCTTTTCTATCTAAATATATATTTACACACATCTATTTATATTTTTAAACCAAAAACACGTTTAATATTTAGACTTTTTTCTTCAAATTGTCAGACAATTATAACAGCTAAAATTGGTTGAGGGAAGCTTCAGTACCTCCATTTCTTNTCTTACCTACATAATTGACACTGAAGAGTGATTCCTACTAGGAGCTATCTGAACACCCCTTGCCGTCGCCTTCATTTCCACACCTAGGGAGCTGGCCATTATAAATTGATTCTACTACTAACCAGGGATGAGGTCTCTGGCTGGTTCTAACATTAAAAATGAAGTAATCGTGAATTTACATTATTTAGAATATGGAGTAAATGGCTTAGATAGTTTAAAAAAACAAAACAAATTGAATGGGTGTTTTGAATTTAGGTTTTAATTATTTTTTGGAGCAGTCAGTTGTTTCATGTTCCTCACTGTTGTTGGCCCAAATTTCTTTGCCGCAGCTTAGAAAAAATTGAACTCATTGTATTTGAAGAGTCTTCTAACTGAATAGAAATCCTCTGCTTTACAAATTCTATAGCTCAATTGGATTTTATGTTTCAAACATTATAAATATTAAAATTGTTTCAGGAAAATGGTGCAGCACATGATGCTGGAGGTCTTCAAGTTGGCCAACTGATATTAGAAGTAGATGGGCAGAAGGTTGAAGGTATTTTTTTTTTCTTAATAATGATGGTTATCAAATATTTTTATTTTTACTTTACTATTTAGAGAATATCTTGAGAGAAGAGGAAAGCTTTGGTAAGTTTGTTTTTATCAAATCTTACAGTTTGATATAGGAACATAGAAATCTGCAATATGCTAAGACAAAAAATTATAAGTATCATTATTCTAGAAGTATGAAATAAAAAAAATAAAAAAATCAACGAATGTAGGGTATAAATAGAAAATATATTTGTATAAAACTGCTTCACTGCTTACTTATAAATATGTAATTTGGATTAATGAATTTTATGAAGTTTTGGTGTTATACATTTTATTCAATTCATCTTTAGAGGGTAGTCATTTATAGATTCTAAATTTTTTCTGTCTTCTATGTTTTATTTTGTTGAATTAAAATATGTTATATATATATATGTATATTTTTTTTTCTAAATTATTGACAGATGAAATTGCAAGTAAGAAGATAGACTATAAAAAGGTTGTAGTGTCTTTGGTGTTAGAAATATATGAAGATAGAATCAATTTGGAGATCGAAAAATTGTTTGTATTAAAGATTCAACCAGAGACAAGTTACGCGAGATAAAATCTACAGAGGGAAGTAATATTATCCAGACTAAGAATAGGACACATTAGACTTACTCATGTCTATATAATGGCGAAGGATAACCCACAAATTAGTGAGGTCTGTGGACACCCTCTTACCATCAAACATATATTTACAGAGTGCCTAAAATATAAAGAAGCAAGGAAAGAATATAACTTAAATGGTATTCTATATGAAATTCTATTGGATGACTATAAAGTCATCGACTCTGTAATGAACTTTCCGAAAGAAGGCGAGCTATTAAATATTATCTAGATGCATTTTCAGTATGCTTCTTTTCCATTCTCTCTCGATTTTTTTTTTCTAAAAAATTGCACAGTTCCTAGCACAAAGAAATTACTATGTACATCCACGTAATAACTATTCGCATTAACAATACATTACACCTCACCATCACCTATTGTTAAGAAATTCTTCTTCCTGAAAATAGCTTCTAAAATATCTCCCTGGCGTTAATGACCAAAGGTTGACACGATATGAAAGAAAAAAAAATTAAACCTAAGTAAGTCTGCTTATTCTACGTGATATTTATTTTTTCTCCCCCTTAAAAATAACAGTTTCTAGTAGCATGAGCTCATGACTTACTTAGGTTTAATTTTTTTTTTTGTATAACGTGCATTTACTATTTCCATAGAACATTGTAATATTGTCATACCTCTACATAGGATAAAATATGGGCAAAATCTCCATTCGTGGAAATGTATTAACATTTACCTCCTGTTGATTCTAACGCCCTAAAAGATCGACCTTAAACAGCAAAAGGGATGTGGAAATGTTATGATACATTAGTGTTCGAAACTTTGACAAAATATCTATTTCTTTATGTAAATGCATTTCAAACAATAAGAAAGATACTAATAAAGAAATGTTTTTTAATTATCTTTCATTCAAAATAAATAACATCAAATTGTTCACACATAGAGGTAAATTTGGTTTCTCTTTTTCAAAAAGAAAGTATTCCTCTCAGTCCTATTTATTATATTTTAAAATATTTTTCTTAGTATGTAACAGTATTACAAAATAAAATCTTAAAAAAATTGCAATTTACAACTATTATGTTGTAAGAATTAGTCTCACTTTCCAAGAAATAGAGGTACTGAAGCTTCCCTCAACCAATTTTAGCTGTTATAATTGTCTGATAATTTGAAGAAAAAAGTCTAAATATTAAACGTGTTTTTGGTTTTAAAATATAAATATAAGTGTGTAAACATATACTTAGATAGAAAAGGATTATATTTTGGCGTCTCTTTTGTGGCAACAAAGAGTTGAAGACTATTTGAAAATTTAAAATCGTGGTACAAAAATCAATAGCTTGATTTTCTATCCAAAAATATGCCAAAAAGAATCGTAAACTTGGTAGTATGAAATAGTTTTGAAAAATAAAAGCAAAATTAACGATTTTGAACTAGGAATTGCAACTAAACCAATGTTAAAAGTTATAATTTTACTTCTGGCTGGCATTGCGGAGCTCCACGTTCCGATTTATAACCGTTTGGCTAGACCTCAGAGATTGTTGGGTTAATTAAATTTTTTTCCATGCCTGTTTCTCTTAAAATGCACAAAAGTTTGCCTATATTGGATTCATGGTTTGCCAGGGATACCGACAGTTATCTTGGGAGGTTTTTGCTTGTAAATAGATTAGTGTAATATGGACATTCCTCGATGAAATGTTGAACGCTTATTTGAGAGCTACATTTAGGGCATATTGGCGGTTGATCTTTAGTGATTATATGCATGTGGGTAAGATTGGTGTGACCTATTCTAAGTCTGGTTAGTACGACTTCTTCTCTTCTGTTCTCCCGGTTCGATGTGGACCACTCCTTGATGGTGTCCTTGATTCTTCGCAGTTTATTGTTGGTCGATTCGGACTTCCAGAGAGTGTCCCAGTCCAAATAAGTCTTGACATCTCTGGGTTCCACAATGTTTGTGGGTGGGGTGTCTAATGTATAGCTACACTATATTTCCGAATCGAAAAAATGGAAAGTCTCATAATATAAATGTGTTAGATCACGGTCTGTTTGAGGGATGCCCTCTCCCCGTCTAATCCTCGCGGGCAGGCAGTTGTAAGCTCTCCTCGTTGTTTAGACGTCGCCGGCCTCGCTTGAGAGATGCCATACGGCATTGTATCATCTTCCTCATTTTCACCAAGGTTACTTTGAAAAAAGGTTAGGTTTTAGAGTAATCAAAAGGAATTTAACTATTGGGGTTGTTCTCATGACAGATTTAAGAACTTAAGTTACATATTAACTTTCTCCGGACCTACCAACTATATACAAATTAAAATGAGAGTCACTAAAATTTACAAGCACCCACACACGCATGCTTTATATCAGTTTTCATTTTTTCCTTAAATAATTCGGCATGTAGTATTAAAAACAAAANAGAGTGTCCCAGTCCAAATAAGTTTTTCTTTTAAGCAAAGTCTTGACATCTCTGGGTTCTACAATGTTTGTGGGTGGGGTGTATAATGTATAGCTACATTATATTTCCGAATCGAAAAAATGGAAAGTCTCATTATATAAATGTGTTAGCTCTCGGTCTGTCTGAGGGATGCCCTCTCCCCGTCTAATCCTCGCGGGCAGGCAGTGGTAAGCTCTCCTCGTTGTTTAGACGTCGCTGGCCTCGCTTGAGAGATGCCATACGGCATTGTATCATCTTCCTCATCTTCACCAAGGTTACTTTGAAAGAAAGTTAGGTTTTAGAGTAATCCAGAGGAATTTAACTATTGGGGTTGTTCTCGTGACATATTTAAGAACTTAAGTTACATATTAACTTTCTCCGGACCTACCAACTATATACAAATTAAAATGAGAGTCACTAAAATTTACACGCACCCACAAACGCTTGCTTTATATGAGTTTTCATTTTTTCCTTAAATAATTCGGCACGTAGTATTAAAAACAAAACGAAAGACTATTTTTGTTATTGAGAAGAATCGGAAATGTTAGAATAGGGGACTGCAATGTTAAGTGTATACCATATTTTTACCTTCAATGTAGGATCGGTGTTAAAAATTTTCAAAAGTCACGACAGTGAACCAACGTGGATTTCTTAATTTTCTTACAGTAAATATAATAAAATAAATTTTTCATAGATTACATATTTCTCATTTGGCAAATTCGGCTGCATATTTTTCAATTCTTAATTTATATTGAATTCAAGTCTTACTTAATTGTTTAGCTTTAAAAATATTGCTGAGAATATTGTTTATCAACTCCACAAAACAGCGCATTTCCTTGAAGTGATTATTTTTTATAATTCGAAAAATGAATGGAGCCCATTGGGTATGTTGTTTCAGGTTAACACTAAACTATCATACCTTCTATTATCCGTCTTCATTGGTTTCTGCAAACCATCTTCTTTTGGCGAGTGCTTTCGGACATTGTCCATCCTCGTGGCCGAATATATGTGTTCACTGTCACTGTTATTGGCAGTTGAATACAGTCACAGTGAACACATGTATTCGGCCACGAGGATGGACAATGTCCGAAAGCGCTCGCCAACAAAAGATGGTTTGCAGAAACCAATGAAGACGGATAATAGAAGGTATGATAGTTCTATATTCATTGGTGGGGGAAATAACCTTTTAGATTATTTACTTAACACTAAACCATTAGGCGTCATGTAAATAAGGAATCAATTGGGAATTTGAACTGTTATTTGTATGATGTTCTGCGTGGATCGCCCGCAGGAAGTAGTCTTTGAGCACTCCTGTAAGGAATTGGCATGATTTCGTTGCGCATACGCTCTGAAGACGATCCTTGAAAGCCCCTGATGTTCCAGGACCACAAGGAGCACTCTGACGCTGAGAACCTCATGCTCTTCCCGACGTCGGACTTCAAGAACCCGATTTGTCTGGAGATGAAGCTGCTGTCCAGAGGCATCGACACATCCGGAGGACCCATGGAACTCGGTAAACTTCTCATTTAGTACTTATTTTCAATAAGAGCCAGTAGAGTTAAGCAAACAGGTAAAACTTAGAACTTTCCTAATATTGACATATCTAGTATCAGACAACAGAGATTTAAAAAACGTCAAGATGGATGCAATAAAGAACTTAAATTTAGACTGAACTTTCAAAAAGGTCTAAGGGTTTTTTTTTTTGGTTTTTTTTTTAAATCTCCAAACATGATGAAGTTAAAAGAGTTTAGTTTTCTACTCTCTGGGCTTGGCTCCAGCACAGTCAGAATTGATGGTAACTGTTGTAAATAATCTGGAACTTAGCGGGTGACCATGGGAGCGCCTCGGTAAATATTTGGTACAATGCATCCTTAACTATAAATTCAACCGTAATTGTTTCGTTTTTTAAAACTCAAATATAAATATTTATTGTTATTTTTCTTGTATCACGATTGCCCGTTAGGAAAATGTACGGTTTACTGAGTAAAAATGCATATAAGCTATCCTGTGAACTCTTTCCGTCAAATATGTTCGCTTTCTAAACACATTCTACAAGTCCATTCCTCTCTGGCTGCTATGTTCATTCCTCTTTTCTTTTTCTTTTTTTTTTTTATTTATAAAAGACGTAAATTTAAATCTGTTATCACTGATTATATTTTTTTTCAAAATGAATCTTGATCCATTGTCTACAATGATGTTCTTTAAAATGAGATGCCTTCAATATGTCATGATTTTATTTTGCTTAATTCTTAAATTTGGGTCATCTTGATTCTTTGAAAAATGCTACACTCGCCTTTTTTTTTACCCAATATAAAGACTCAAAAAGTACTAAAATCCTCATATTTTTTAAAAATAGTATCTACATTATTTTAGGCTATAGAAGCGGCACAGAAGACAGAATTAATCAGTAAGAAGGGAAGTAGACATTAATATAAGTGTAAAGGACTGTGGTGGAAATGTAAAAAAAAAAAAAAAATTAGATACGAAGTGTAGCATATGTTGTCTAAGGGAGCTCGGGTTTGGAATCAACACAGGCAAGCAGGAGTGTTGAAATTAAAATTGAAAACTGTAGAGGTAAGGGTATTCATTACCTCACACAGGGTTACAAATATGCTTAACAAAACCCAGATGTGAAGAATAAGTAAAAGATTAGACTAAGTTCTAAATAGCTAGAAGAGCTCAAGACCTGACCGGTGTTCATCTCAAAGGCCGATGAACATTGCACTAAAAACCGAGTTTATTGATCACCAACCTCTTGTAAGAAATGACAACTATTCATTAGTCTCATTTAAAAAAAAAAAACCTTTCAGGAGTGACAAAGTTTCAATGATTAAGAATAATTTTAAGACTCTGAAAGAATGTTATAAGTAATTTTGCTTCACAAAGATGGCTTTGAGAAAAGAATCGTGAAAAAATACTCTTTAATAAGCCTGCTTCTCTCATCGGCGCGCTGTTGGCTCTGGGGAATATTAATTTTAGCTCAGATTTAATGAAGAGTCGAAAGCAGTATTTCATTCCCTTGAAAACTCCAGTACAAGTCTTTCAGAATAAGTGGCATCATCTGTTACTCGTTACTGCCTGTAATTTAAATGAGTACTTAATATAATTGAGGATAGTTTTAATTTGTTTTGACTTCTTCCAAGTTTGAATATCGTTCCCTTCTTCGGAGGCATTAAAATCTTGTTTCCCGCTTGCTTGAATCCTTTCTTCGAATTTTATTGTCCTGGAGTTTTGCATTCACCCAGCCATTTTGGTTTCTATAGTATTATTATAGCTTATTTTGTAAGCGTGTATGTGTCATATTGTTATCACCTTCTTTTTGTACAATTGGTTTGACCTTGCTCCATTTTTTAACATCTCAAATGATGATAAAATCAAGATGCCTCCCACAATGCTTATTAGCACCAAGATCTAGCGTTATTGATGGCTAAAGAACCATACTCATGATCTATAATTATAAACATTGGTTAATGATATTTAAATTTAAAAAGTACATACAAACAGATAAGAAGCAATAACTTCTGTGGCGTAAATAAAATTTGGTATCATGACAAAAATTCAGGGTCACTTTATTGAAATGTTTAAACACGTAAGATAATAAATAGATCAGAGATAAATGGATTGAAAAGACGAAAAATACAGTGGAATAAAAAAAAAGTTACCTCATTAGAGAAGACTTAATAAAAAATTAAGAGCAGAAAGAATTTAAAAACAATTTCCTTCGAGTATTTGTGATGACAGAATGCTTAATGTCGCATTATTAAGGATGAAGCCAAAATCCTGCAGACTGAGCGTGTTAAAGCAACCAGAAGGACACAATCTGGAGACGAAAATATGAATTGTTAAGGTTTCCGCAGGTTTTGCTGGCAGGAAGTTTTGCAGAAGGGTAGATAGCTAGGAGGTGGTCTACTGTATATAGGTTTTGAAGACATGGGACTTAAAGGATTTAGCCTGTAGGGGGAGAAGGGTTTTAAAGGGCTTATAGAAAAAAGTAAGTAAGGTGCTATAGTTTAAGGGTTTTTTTTCTTGGGAAAAATGGAGAATGGGTAAGAAATCATATTAATGTTTTTTTGGTTTGGTTCTATTAGTTCTATTCCGTGACACATATAGAGGATATAATAGGATTATATTAGTGTATTAAGAATTATACATTTTCATTTTCCTCTAAAATCTTCCTGAAGTCTCTTTCAGCAATACACTTTCTCCAAAAATCAACTAAAGAAGTACGTGCCAACATATTTAATCAGTACATTACCGCACTTCAGGCTACACCTAACTATGACATTTTTTTTTTTCAAATTTTGTATTGTATTTTATCGATGTACTGATGTACTAAATAAAATCTCATAGACATATTCCTTGAAGCTAATTTACTCTTTATGTAAAGCCTTGTTTTCAGGTAGGTTCAAACTTCCTACCTTTTATTAAAGATGACAATCTATTTATTATTATATGTCTTTACTATAATTATTTGAGATTTGAAATCAATTAATTAATTGTTAATTAATGAATTAATTAATAGATTTAAAATATGTTTGTTATAGATATATATTTTTTCTTCTGTAACATATATTTTACCATTTCTGATCAATTCAAATTTGCGTAAAATATGATGGTTTTGTCTGAAATATAATTTTTAAGGCAAACTTTCTATATTACTAATTTAATATTAATAAAATAGTCTAACACGAAATATATTGAACTACTTTCAAAAACACAACTTCTTTACAAATATTATATTTGGTTGTGGTATTTTATCCCACGTAAATTTTAAACAATTAATGAGAGGGAATAGAATATAAAAACTATCTGTCCCAGCCAGGAATCGAACCTGGATCTCCTACTGATCCAGGTTCGATTCCTGGCTGGGACAGATAGTTTTTTATATTCTATTCCCTCTCATTAATTGTTTAAAATTTACGTGGGATAAAATACCACAACCAAATAAAATATTTATAAAGAAAAAATTAAATAAAGTAAATGACGAGAGTCGACAAAATGTATGACAATGTCAGCTCCTTCGAGTACAAGACGAAGTTCTCGCCTTTCTCGTGGGTTAGGCTCTTGCTAGTGTAGAGGGAATTGAATGAGACAACTAACGCGTCCTGGTGGTGTAATGGTTAAGCACGCCGGCCCGGATAGCAGGAGATCCAGGTTCGATTCCTGGCTGGGACAGATAGTTTTTTATATTCTATTCCCTCTCATTAATTGTTTAACTTCTTTACGACTCCTTTTGACGCCAAAAACTTCATCAGGACTTACATGGCCAAAATATAATTATTATTAACCACTTTAGTATATTTTGTTTCACAGCCAGAGTGGAGTTGTGGTGTATGTGGGTTACATCGAAAAGGTCATTATTCACTTTTCAACTTATTTTATTCATTGACGAGTCCTTCAATGTCGTAAACATTTACTAAGGACTTGTTTCTTAGTCGCTGAAAGAAGAAAGAGCTCGTAGATTTTTATGTCATCAAAAGGACTTGTAAATTAATAAAAAGGTCTTTTACTCCCTATTTATGCGATAACCTTCCATCCCAGCAATGAATAGTGGTTTAGGTTCTAATGATGTAAGCGATTTATATAATTTTAAACATACCAAAGTATAATTCTGTCTATTTAACTTCCCTCCAAAGCACTCATCCAAAGCACTGTAAGATGGCCCGTTCTTGTCGCAGGTTCTGTGGACTCCTCAGACACTTACGCCTCCTGTAACACTGCCCCTTTCCCGTCTGAAGGCGACCTGACAGCGGAGGACTCCAACCTGTACGTCAACCCCCTGGAACTGGGTGGCGTGAAGAAGTCCGCTTCCGGAGACACGGTGCTGAGGGCCTCGCCGACGGGGTGGTCCGGCTCCAGGGGTTCTCTCAACGAGGCGCCCCTCCCCAAGCACCGCAAGACCAGGTTCCAGCAGGTAACTCCACTCACAAATATCAAAGAAAATATCAATAAAACCATAAACAATTTTACACTAAGCTTATTCAACAGAAAAATAAAATAAATGATAAACTTGAAAATAGTAATGATAGGAAAAACAATGCATTAATTGTAGAATAATAAGACAAATATAACAAGAGCTAAGTAAATATGAAATAGATCCTGCATTTGTGGACCCATTTCACGTGGCCTAATTAGAATAGATACTTCACCGTACATACTTCAATCAAATAACATCACCGTACACAGATAACTGTAAGTAATTATAAACTTTTTTTTTCTTTCATTTTCACTGGTAGCCAAGTTGATGACAATTAGAGTTGTCAAAAAGTATCCAACACTTTGCACATTATATATATATATATATATATATATATATATATATATATATATATATATATATATATATATATATATATATATATATATATATATATATATATATATATATATATATATATATATATATATATATATATATATATATATATATATATATATATATATATATATATATATATATATATATATATATATATATATATATATATATATATATATATATATATATATATATATATATATATATATATATATATATATATATATATATATATATATATATATATATATATATATATATATATATATATATATATATATATATATATATATATATATATATATATATATATATATATATATATATATATATATATATATATATATATATATATATATATATATATATATATATATATATATATATATATATATATATATATATATATATATATATATATATATATATATATATATATATATATATATATATATATATATATATATATATATATATATATATATATATATATATATATATATATATATATATATATATATATATATATATATATATATATATATATATATATATATATATATATATATATATATATATATATATATATATATATATATATATATATATATATATATATATATATANCGACAAATAAAAGCTTGTCCTGAACCATGGGTGTTTAGAATGGGATGGCAACCTGAAGATAGCCTCTCCCTCTATGGTCTTAAGTGGTTGAAACTTGTTCAGCTACCAGTTTTGATGATGATTAAAATTTCTTATTGAGCAGGTTTAAGCAAAATCCATATTTGACATTAAACATGACTGAATTCGGCACAGGACTAAGTGAAACAAAATATATGATTAATGACATTTAAAAAAATGACTAGTCCCTATTAATATTTAACTCAAGTACTTGGCACAGCATATTTAAAAAAAAAATCTCTGCCTATTAAAATTAATTTAATTTTTTACAGAGAAAAATAAAATTAACTTGGGTAGGCTTAAGCAAAAAATAAAATTAATTCACAAAGGTACTTCGTAACGTACATATCTATTTAAGAAACGCCTTCATAAAGCACATTTTCAATTAATAGTATTATATTGAGACTGTAATGAATAATGCAAATTAACGATGTCAGGGAAAAGCGATTTATAGTTATCGAACAATTTCCAATGCTCCCGAACTTTATATATATATATTTCTCTAATTGCTGAGCGCCTTCAGAATCAGAACCATTATTGGAGCTCAATCACTTTATAATGAGTAATTAATCATGCCTTGGCAGTTCTAGGCGCACAATATAATATCTTACGGAAATGACTTAATTTCCGGACTCATACAAATCCTTACTATAAATACAATTCCTCTCATTCACACTAAAATTATTCATTATAATATTATTATCTATACGAAGCTGGAGAGAAAGCAAATGAGAGATATCCTTTTTACCTCATGAGTGCACCTAAAGCTACCAAGGTTATAAGGTTCTGGTTAAAAAATGACTGAGCTCCGAAGATGAAATCATTGATTCTGAAAGCGCTCAAAAATTGGAGAGAAATATATATAAAGTGCAAAGGATTGGATATTGTTTGATAATCCTAATTTTTTTTCTTTTTTAACTGTACTGACAATACAACTTATATAAAAGTGTCACACCGGAGCTGCGTAATCTAAGCAGATATCTCTTGTTTCATTAAAGATGGATATTAACATAAGTAAATGAGGGAATTTAATTTTAATTAAATTTTAAAGCCAAGTACAGCTGAAAAACAATGAGTGTAAGAGGAATGACTCTTTGAGCAAAAAAACGGGGAAGGAAGAGAGGGGTAAGCCTCAACCAGTTAATTACAGTCGAAAATGTTTTCTTTAAAAAGTGTTTTTTTCTAATTAAAAATTAGATTTTACAAATATAAAGTAAATTTACAAAACAAAAAGCCACTTTGTACAAAATATCACTGTTTCAACACAACATTTCACTTCAAGAACATTAATACAAGATATTTGGTTTTATAGAATAATATTTACAGCAGCTTCGATACGATGTCAAATCCTTTTTGAGAGTTCTTCTGCTGGTGGACATGAAGGATTCTGAATGAATTCCATTTGATTCGTGAGTTTTTAATCTTTATAAAGCTTCAGGTCAGAATCTGCTATTGCCAAAAAGCTTATTTTTTTGTTGTTTTTCTTTGTTTTTGTTTTTTCAAATTATCATATAAAATAAAAAGTATTATTGTTATTTTAAGGTGATATACAAATAGTAGCCTCTTATATATTATATAAATTTATAATTCCTTTCAGAAATTGACCGATTTTTTTTTTTTTTTCAAAACAGATTAGCATTGGCCTTCATGCTGTTCTGAGAGATCTGTTAGGATATCCAAAGCCTGGAGCTGGAAATTCTAGTCCCGCCCCGCAAAAGCTTTTATCCAGTAGTAAAGGATTTTATCCGATAAATTATCTTGCTCGGAGTGTACAGTATTAGATGACTACCCATAAATAGCCCAAATATACCCTTCATAAGACCCAAAACGCACCCAGTTAATTTCAACCAGTTATTTCTTATTCAACATATTGCAACCATTACTGTAATTGATAACAGCACTTATTTTTAATTAACATTTTTAAAAAAAACATATTTATTGTTGGTTTTATCTTCTTTTTTTTTCGTTTCTTCTGACAGCTAAATTTTAGAGTGGTGGGGGGAGATAGAATTCAAATAAATGTTAGTATTGGAACTCTCCCCTTCACCCCTCCTCACTCTAATATTAAGCAAAATTTTGGCATTCTAAGGTTAGAGCATAGATAAAAGAAGTGCATAAATAAATAATCAGAAACGCAGTAAACAGAACCGAATTGGTGCGTTTCAATAAACACTTATTTAAAGTATAAGTTGCTTATATGATTTCATGGCATAACAGAACTCGTGTGACAGTTTTCTGAAAAAAGGTAAAAACCGATTTCAAATAATCGGTTCCTTAATAAGTTCCTAGAATTCAAATGAAACCAACGAATGTATNAATTTTACACTTCATAAAAAAGCCGAGAGACTACAAGAGTTGCTGGAGCGATTATGTCAAAATAAGAGAATATTTAGAATGCCTTTCTCGAGAATAGACTATTTAATAAAGTTTTGAGTTAAAAACCTTTTTCATAATTTTTTTTTTTTTTTTTTTTTTTTTAATTTCCTCTTTTACGGACGTGAATAGCTTGCTGAAACCTTCATTTGCCACAGAGAAATACCTTTCGGTCCATCACTGGTGAGATCTCTAGAATGCATATTTCTCATTCATTATACATAAATAAATAAGGATACAATATGAATGTAAAAAATAACTAGTTCATGTAAACGAGTACAATAATGCAGACAATTGTCTTTCTTTTACATTCATTTAAGCCAAGCCGATTATAAAAATAATTAAAATTAAACTCAAATTGTATTTTATTTGCCGTTTCTAAGACTTAAGTACTATCGTATTTTCAAAATATTTTGAATATCCCATGAAAATATCCTCTGTTATGTTTCAATAAATGAATCGTTTGCCATAATTAAGCTCATTCAATGAATACCAAATTATCCTATTTAATCAGGAAGTTTTTGTTTACAAATAGAGGGTATATAATAGATTCTGACCTAATTAATTTGCATTGATTGACAAGCTAAATATTTTATCACTAATTTATCTGATTAATTTTGATATTTAATTTATTTTATATTTAACTCTGCTAACCATATAACTTTGAGGTATTGCATTTCTGTAATTTTGTGATTGCTAACTGACTATTAATTATACCATGAACCTTCTTACTAATTACTAATAACTAACTAAAATCCTAATTTATAAATTTTAATCTCATGAAGATGGCCGGGATTCAGTCTTGGAATTTGAAAGAGTAAAAAGTAATTCGGAGGTAACTAGCTGACTAGTCCAGCTTTATGAGGAGAGGTTAGTCAAAGAATCGGTCTTAGAGAAGGAAATAATAAATAATTTATATTGACTTCTTATTAAATGAGAAATGAAACTAATTTGTAAAGGATAGAGTTTTCTTTATTTCCCCAACGTTTCGGCCTAAATTTCAAGCTTTCATCATAATATAGTTAATTTGAAAATTATTTTATTGTTACAGAAGCTGTTTAATGTTATTACGGATAATTTCAACTTAAGCTTTGTACCAAAGATCTATCTTTGAATGGGATTTGACCAGCACCAGGATTATTGCTGTAAATGCATGGTTCCTGACCTTCAAGATATTCCATTTTTGAATGGTCATACGATTACTAAACTAGCTATTGAAGTTCAATCAAGAAGGTGTAAAAAAAAACATTCTAAAAATATTTTTTCTAGGACAGCCATTATTTAATTATCTTATAAATTTGAGGTGATGTTTAAACAGCCTCGAGACTAATTTGTGTTTCATTTGGACGATTCGCATTTACCGCGCATGCTCGGAACAATTTGGAAATAGTCCCAGGATCATTGGAGCATAACCGATAGGAACTGTTATTTATTGTAGCTTGTGAAATGGTGATAATCATACCGATAAACTTTTAAAACTATATTTAGGATTCTGTTTTTATTTTATTAAAGTTTTAAGCGAAATATTCGAACGAAGAACCTTCTCCTTCGCCCTCCGCAAAAACAACTGACCATGCAAGAGTACTAGATCATTATGTAGAATGGTCCTCATTATAAACAATAAATGAAGATAAGTAGGTAAATAAATTAGTTAAATTAAATAACTTTGATTGTGTGACATGCAAAAGACATTAATATGTTCCCAAATTGTGTTGATTTTAGATTTTGAGAATTAAATAAAAACATTTACTAATGGACGTATTTAATGATTTTTTATGGAAAGCGAAAGGTCAAAAATTACAATAATTTTTACTCGCTGATTTATTGCCAAATTAGTTTCGCATTTTTAGACGCATCTTCAAGAGCTTAAACTTATACAATTTACAAAAGTGAGCTTTCAACTATGAAAGCTTGGATAAGTTTTTCGCTTTCCAGCAAGAAATATAAAACAGAAGGTCATATTTTGAATTATATTCAGCAATGCAATATTCTACACTTGTTGCATTCATGTGAAGAGTACAGAAGCTTCAAGACAATAGAATCCTCATTGTAAATATTTCTAGTTGGCAAAATACTTAAGTCTCTACTCTATTTATTTTAATATCTTTTAAAGCTGGCCTCATGGAGTTAATAAGCTTAATTTTATTGTTGAAGACTAATGGCTTCTGGATCATTTAATTATAAAAATATCTTGGTAACTGTTATTTTCAATATGCAATTCATCATTATTGTTTTAGTTATTATTCGGGGATGGTATAAGAATCAATATCCATACAAATCAATTTATTTTTATACTTAATTTTTTACATGAAGAAGTCACTGACGAATTTATCGTGGGCCTTCACCTACATGGATATTATGATTTCACCCATTCCGAAATGATTTATAATCCGAAATTGATTCCAATTTGGTATGCTCAATTTTATCTGTTACTAAAATTTGTCGGGGTCCATTAATTTTGTAAATATTAGAGAGCCTAATGGGAAATCTGGTATCAATTTTCGATTTGAGAAATAATCCTAATTATGGATGGAAAATAGAGTTTAGAACATGGGATGGTCATCGCTAATCACTGAATCTATTTGCACATGAATATGATTTTTTATTAGATATTTTTTAGATCCACATAAATTACAAATCCCTTGTATACCACCCTTGGAATATTACATGCATAAATCACATAGGAAAATACTAAGTATATACCGCATAAGCAAGAGGATATATATTTTGTATAAAACTTAATTTAATTTGTAAGTGATTAATTATTTCAAATCGATTCAGTGTTAAACACTGAAATGTAAAACTGTGTCAAATATTGTCAAATTCTCCATTAGTCCAATATTTATTTGACTACATACGATGTGGTTATAGAAACAAAACAACAATAGACAGCTTATGAATCAAATTAGTAAAAATCTTCCCGCCTTTGTGAACGAAAGAAAATTGTTTACTCAACGAAACATTTTACACGGACAGGTACATTATAGTAAGAAAAAATTATTCTAGCGCCTCTAAAAAACTTAATGAGATTACAATTTCATGTAGGATCTTAATCACTGAAGGGATGAGATTTATTTATAGTAAACAAGTTGTATTTTATAATGGTTTTGTTTTCTTCCTAAAAGAGGCATTAAATTACTACGTACACAAAACTTGTATTTTACTTGTTGTACTTCTTAAGCATTATTTTAAATAACTATTCAAGTAAAGAAATCAATATTTTATTTTATTCCAACCAGAGTTACTTTTGTGAGGAGGGATTGATCAATAAATCGGTCTTGGAATTTGATGATATAAAAACTGTAAAAAGTTCTAATTGTTCCAAATGTTTCGGCCTAAATTTCAGGCCTTCTTCAGGGCTATGCGGGTGATGGAATGAGAAAGTCTCCTTATCTGGGATAATTGATGAATATTTAGAAAACTAAAGTCATTTTGGTCAAGACTTTTTGTTTCTAAAAAAAATACATTTTCCATGGAAAAACATTATATAACAGCTTCAGGACAATAAAACTTATTCCACTGATAGTACACTACTTTAGAATCAACAAATACGCTAGGTGTAGGCTGGTTCATAAAGGTCCTGTAGTTTACTTTTAGTTTTAGTATTTCTTTAATAAATACATCTTTATTTATTATAGTCTGTTAATAAAATATTGGAATTTTATGATTGCAATATAGATAGAGATATAAAATAAAATTTATACGTAAGAAAAAATAAATAAATATTCTTAAAAACTTTAAAATAATAAAAAATAAATAACCATCACTATGCAGGGAGAAGGAACCCATTGACTCTACTCATAATAAGTTTAGGAATTAAGGCCCAAGAAGTCGCGAGGCCATCTCCGTTTTAGTCACTGGGGGAGGATTGTAAGGATTGGAGTCCGACGACAGGGATTGGGCATATGCATTAATATGAAATCGGAGTTTACTATTAAACAGATTGAAGGAATATTAATTCATGATGAAGGATGGAGTATTTCTTAATAAAAATAACTATTGCAAGAGTAATAAAAAATCAACTAATAAATGACAATACTATAGTGAAGTCAACGTTCTCAATCTGGGATATTTTTTTTAATTGAAAGACAAAAGTAACACTGTTGAGACTTAGGTTATCCTAGCGTATCCCTCCTATTCTTCGCTGTTTAGTGGAGTCTTGTATTGTCAGGGCGGAGAACCTCAACTGTTCCTTATCTGTTGCAGTCGTCCGGTGGAGTACGGTTAAGGGAGAGCGAGGAGAGCTTGGAAACGGTGATGAAGAGACGTAGGCCTTCCTTCATGCCTGCTCGGCCTCTGGCCACTGCGACGCGTCTCATCAACCAGCACCTGTTCGGCCTCCAGTCTCTCTCCGGAAGAGGTGAGTACCAGGGATGAGACCAAAGACCTATCCTCACTCTGATTATGTGCAAAGAAGTTAGTCCTTACCGTTGCACTTCTTACATATAAATAAAAATAAAAAAATACACCGACGATTGCTCTTCATGTTATTCAGCTCCGCCTTTTCCATTGAACGTTGACTTACTCAACACAACACCTTCTTCTAAAGTATAAAACAAATCCCTCGTAATTTCACATTTTCACATATTTGTTACTTATTTATCATATCATCCATATAATACTTGTAGCGTCTGTATCGGGATGGTTAGTGCACCTATCTAAAGATCCAGGATTCTAATATTTGATTCCTCCGCTCTTTTTTCTATTAGTGAACTACTAGTTTAAAATTTCCCTACCAGATAGCGGTATAGTCATGGCGTTAGTGTACCAGAAGAGGTTAAAGTGTTACTCCATCCAAAAGGAAGTAGGATGACTTAGATTTGCTTTGAACGTAGAAAAAGAACATTTCACGCCATTGGCCGTTCAACAGTTGCAACAGTTTTAATTTATACAAATTATTGGCTTCAGTTAATCCATTTCTATCTTGGGAAATTAAATGTTATTTTACATGACACTATTCTAAAATATAGTACTCATAAAAGCGCATATCATTTTGAGTTCAGGAAAGAATGGAGAGAGCCGCTCATCACTTTCTGTGGATTCCATCGATTCGAGGATGTGCCCTACGCCAGAGACTCACAGGAGGTCAAAGTCCATTCTCAAGAAAGTGGACTCTGCTCCCAATCCAAGAAGGGATCCTGAAATGGAAAAACTCATCTCAGACAATATCTCTGCTGCTGGCTCAGATTACTCACCAGGTATTTATTCATTCGAAATAAATATCGTATAAATATTTAACTAAATGCTTCACTATAAATGCTTCACCATTTCCACTCTTGATTAATTTTTGTATAAAATTTGGGCCAAAACTTTTTGAATAAAAAAAAGTTCATAATTTAATATAGTGGGATTAAACAGATAAATTTTATTCTAAAATTAAAAGCACAATTTCTTCTAGGATAAAAATAAGTCAATTTAATTATATCTATAATTTTACACAATTAAAATGATAAAATAATTATTTAAGTATCCTAATCGCCAAGAGATCCAATACTCTTTTGTAACATACTTGGTGAAAGCCAGAGGTTCAGAGTAAAGTTAAATCATGTCAAGTGGAAATTCGGTATAACTAATCAGTATTAAATTACATTATTCCACATTTTTTTTATATTTTAGTAAAAAATATTATTTGCATGGTATAGGAGATTCTAATGAAGGAAAACAATTTTTTATTTTTATTTCTCAATATTTAGTGTTTATTTGCTCCAGTGTAAGTCGTCCTAGTCACTTCTCCGACAGTTTGCACATCCGTTTCAATTGTACCTCTGTAATAATTATAGTTAACAAGTATTAGTAATTGTACTTGTTTATTCGGATGTAAAATAAAAATATACCTTTTTAAAAACTCAACCAAGTCGAAAAGACATATATAAATATACATGTGTGTGTGTGTTTGTGAATATTTATGATTAATATTGAGATATATCTACCATTTATCAACTACAATGCTGCAGAATTCCCTAAATTTATGCAGCTACTGTTATACATTTCCGATGTACAACCTATATGAAGGTACAAATGTTGTAAAATCAGTTAGCAGTTTCAAGTATAGCTTGGCAGAAAAGTTCAAGGTCTATGAATAAAAAGAAAAGTAGAAGGTCTATGAAAATAATAACGACGACGGCCATCCCTCTTCTTAAATATATAATGTATAGCTTTTGTAAAATTGAAAATTGATTAATTAAATCGAAATTTATTTTTGAAAGATACAAATTATTTCCTACTACAGTCTGTTAAGGGCATAATTTTATGTTTTAGATCAATAAATCATTATATGAATGTAAATAAAGACTTAATTCCAGGTAAGAGCCCAGTGCTGAGCGGCTCTAAGGCCAGAAACAGCCTCAAGTTCGCAGTGGGGGGTGATCCACCCTTATATATCTGTCCTCCACCCCCTCCCATGGAAAACTCGCCGACTGAAGAGACTCGACTCCTTGGATCAGTGAGGATATCTTCTTCTTAGCAGTCCTCTATTGCTATGAGGGTAAGTTCACCAAGATAACTTCTACAACTGATTTGTAATTGGTGATATAATAAATAATATATTTTTTCTATTGGATAAAACCAAATAAAATGTATTTATATAGAGATCCGTTGGCTAAGCCAACCAGTGAAGGAACCAGTTCGGTTCCCTCAAGCCTGAAGCTACAGATGCGAGCCCAGTCCTTCTTCTAAAAATAAATAAAATAAATCCATAGACATAAAGGATTGAAAAAAAATTACCTGTAGACATCCCATCCTGGACTCTGAGAAGGAGATCTCTACTAATTTTTTACTATTATTTAAACTTCTTCTTTTAAATTCAATTTAACTTTTTTCTCAAAATTTAGTTTTACAGTTACTTTTCAATTTTTGTTCCAGATTACGGCCTGCTCAAGATAAGATGATAACTTTGTGATGGACAAATGAATAACTTCTTGTAAATCGTGTATATTTAAACAGCGATAAATTTCAGCTTTTGCCCAACGAATCGCCCCCTTCGTGTAAAATACTTATTTTATTACTAGTTTTAATATTGCTCAAGCACTCAAACGATGTCACAAAAAGTGAATAATAAGTAAGTGAGAGTGTGAGTTTAATTGTCTTGTAAATATGTGTATATAATATATATTTGTATAAATTAATTTTAAAATGGTTTTATTTGATTAAACAGGGTCCTATGTAGGCAGGCTTTGAAGAAAACCTAGAGGGCATTTTCCTTTTGAAATTAAATATGCCTACTTGTGCCCTTAGTTAATTGTAATTACTTAATTATTGGCTTTACCAGACAATGGGCATACTTAACAGATGTGCTTGGGGTGCATATATGGCAAATATTTCCACTGCACATCTGAATATAGTATCAACTGTTGACAAGTAAACATGTATATCAATTTAAAAGGCAAATATACCACTTACGATAAGATTGAGATAATTATATTCTAATTTTGGCCTAAATGTAACGTATTAGTATTGACATAATTTCCATTTTATACATTAACAACAGAAGAATTATCTCAAACCTTTACTTCAAATTCTTCTAAATAGCTAAGTCAATGCTGTGTTCAATAACAATTGTTAACAATAAAATCAAGTAAAATAAATAGTTCAATGAACGAGATCTTGAATTGCTAGACCCAGAATTGATATTTTGAAGAAAAAAAAATTATAGAACACACTAGATGTAAAATGTAATTTTTTTACATTTATATTCTATAATGTTTATTACGAACAAGTGCATAACCTGGAAAATATTTAAGAATGTAACTTTAAGGTTTTGGCTGCCTCACGTATATTTTAAATTCAGTAACCAACTTCAAATTTATGCTTTCTTCTAAGCCGGTCATGTAGGTTGAAGTCAGATGATGGAAAGGAGAATTTAGCCGAAGATCATAATTTAAATAAAAATATAATCGTTATATTTAGAGCTAAGGAAAAGTTAATTAAAAATAATATGTTTCGCATTAAATAAATAAATAAATTTGTCTTTCATAACGCTTTTACAAAACATTGTAATTAAAATACATATTTAAGAATGTAAAAATTGCATATGTTGATCGGTTCATCTACTATTCTCTTCCGTGCATTCTATAACCAGACTTAAAGATCTCACCTTGCACTGTGTATGATTTATTAAATAATATGTCACTTACTCTTACTTCAGTTACTTAATAAAACATGAAAAATCCTTTTAGATTACGCAGCTTCTGCGTGATGGACTTTCTAGATGTTTTACAATTGTATCTCAAGTGCATTATTTAAATTTACATGAAAAGCACTTCATACTGTTGTGAATCAAAGAACTAAACACTGTGCTTAAATTTAGAATTTTCAATTGGCAGTGTTTTCATTCAACATTCAATATTAGTTGGCTGTAGAAGATAAATATCTTATCTTATTAGATAAATATCTTTATCTAATTCTCCTTTTCGTGCAGGATTTAGGTAAATTGGAGTTATGTTTCGAATGGTCCACACGACCTTTACTTCAGTCCACCAATATGTCATTAAATCACATTTGCCTTCGATCTTTGTTCAAAGCTGGACTCACATACATACAGCAAAGGCTGTATCTAACATAATGAAACTCTACAAACGAGTTTCCTGTTCTGGAGGGTATGGGGATCGAAATACATAAAAATCTTTCAATTCTGCCATCAGTGAAACTTGGAGAATATATTTGGCTGACATAGGTAATTGTAGCATCCACTTATATTTTTTCTGTTTTTTTTTTTTTGTTTTTTTGTTTTTGTTTTTAATTAAAATCATGAAAAGATGAATGAGGAGAGAATTTTTATATTTATAATTTACGGAAAATTTTAAATTATTCTTGAATAAAATACCATAAGGCATTTAGCTTTAACACAAGCTACCATAGCTCTAAAGTCCAAGAATCAGAACAGTTAGAGGGCATTCAGGATCTAGCAATTTGAGGTACAATTTGTATGATTGTGCAGAAAATATTAACTTCAAAATAGCATATTAGAATTAGAAGAAGAGTAAATAATTATAATATGAATACTTACTTGTTAGTTACTCAAATACCTCTCTAAGCGTTAAGCCACAGAATCTGTCATTAATGATTAAATACTATAACATTTTGTAATACCATCAGTTGGAGAAGACAATTTTAAATTAATAAAATGGTACAGAGACAATAGCATTCGTGCTTTATACCATCATATTTTTGAGTAATTGGCTAGGCAAAAGTAACTTTTTCATTAAATATCATTTTAAATCATTTTCAAATTGTATTTAATTTAACACCTAAAAAATATACTTAAAGTATGTGGCTTTTAATTTTAATATTAAAATAAAAAAGCAATTTTCTTTTTAGACACTTTAGAAGATTGAATAAAATAAATATTTGCAATAAATTTAGTATTCACTACAAAACAGTGATATAACTAATTCTTGCTTAAAAATAAAAACCATTTTAACTAAATTCAAAATGATCAGGAAATGCCCATATGCATTGTTCAACCTGAGAAATTATTCTCTATAAGTTTGTGAAATTTTTTAAGCCATCTAATACCCTGAACACATTAAAAATGTATCATTTTGATATCATAGTGGTATATTTTCTCTGTAATAATTATTTAAGAAATTTGCAACTTCTTCAAAGATCACATCATATAAAATCATGAAGTAATAAGTAAATTAGAAGTTGTTTTGAAATATAATGATGAAAAAAACGCCTAAATACTTACATTTATTGATTAGGTCACGTACTTACAGTTTTTATTAGCTCAAGATCAGTTTTTTTTAACTGATTTATTACATTATTCAGTGCACAAAGAAAGTGTTAAGATCCTAGTAAGCAAGGGCAATAGTAACTATCTCATCACTAACGGCCTATATCTTACTAATTAGATGAAAAATCTGTAAAAATTGGTCGGTCCTAAGGACGATCAACATTTTGGTATATATGGCCTGCTTATTTTCGCCGTGCCTGCAATTAAGGCTCTGCTTTAACACTGGGAATGTTAATAGCTTACTCCCTCGCAGATATTGTAAACCAATATGTGCGAGGTGGGTGGATGGGGGGGACAACCCCTCAAATTTCAATGCTCTCTCATTTTTTATTCTGCTGGTTTATCCACACTTATTGCCCGGCTGCTAAAATGAAGCTAGAGACAACTTTTGCCCTTGTCTAAAAGAGACTGTGCTGCCCCTCTTCGCTGTATAAGCTTTCACACATGTAGAAATATATCTATAAATATATTACAATGTAGAAAAATGTGTTAAGATATGTGCATCCCACATTAGTGTTAAGGCCTAAAATAAAGTGTTTGAATCACTTACAAACTCCATCGATTGTGAAATTTGTAGTATGTCCATCAGTGGCTGAATGCCAAAATTTTAAAATAAGAATGAACAAATGGCAATAGTAATGGTTGAAAAGCAATTACATATCGAAACTAAAACGTTATAAACCTCATATTATGTATAGTTCTGTATATATTTTTAATATGTAATTTCTTTAGTTTTAATATTTTTAATCACATTTTTAAATTAATAGAATTTGTACTTTTTTTTTACTTACGAGCAAACTGATAATTTAATACACTTTAAAATGTGGTATTGATACTGTAAGTTCTTCTTTATATATATACATTCCAGACCCTGGCAGAGTTTTGTGAATATATCATTTTTATTTTTATTTATTGTATGTATATACATATATA
>KZ806949.1:391804-412828 GCA_000696205.2 Oncopeltus fasciatus
GGAAAAAAAAAAAAAAAAAGTGATTGAAAAGAATAAAAATCTAAGTAATAAATGGAGTCCGAGTTATAAAGACCAGTTTATCTATTTAAAGAATATTTAATAACAGAGAAAATTCAGTTCAAATAACCTCCCATTGTAAATTTTTTAAAAAAAGAATTCATTTTTTAAACAAGTCAGTGGACCATCTGCACTTCGTAGAAAGTTTTAATGGCAAGTATATTTTAAGATGGAGGCTGTGCTAAATGCTAAACTAAATATAATTACTTACGCAAAGCAAAATATTAAAAATCTATTTTTTTTTCTCATGATTTGAAAGCAATTGGTCGTAGTGCTTCAGAGCTTAGGAAAGATTCATATGCTCTGAATAGTCATATAATCCTACAAAGTTGGAAATACCTTCCTGGTAACTAATGGCAATCTCTCAAGAAGTAAAAGCACTATTAATAAAATAAGTATCTAGGGATTGATGTACTTTTTTGCTTGTTCATTTTATTTAGCTAAAAATGCATTAATTATGAAAAAACATTATCATCCATGGTGAACTATGATTTATAATGAGATTAAAAGACCTGTATATTGAAAGTCATGGAATTTCTCTTCTACAACATAAAAAGAAAAAAAATTGTATTATCATTTCAAGAGTAATCGTTCGATTGCAGGAAAACCTTTCTCGGGATTGCAAGCAGAAAGACATTCCAAGAAAGACTACTACCACCATCCCGCTAGCAAGCTGAAGCTGCTAACAGGGTATATAAGATTTAACGGCCAATTTCCCGCAGAAATTTATATTATTTCAGTGCCAAGCAAGAATTAAAATAAGCACAGGAAATTCTCATTCATATGTTACCTCTTCCGTTAAAAATCAATGTAGAAGGTTGAAGACCGTGTTGACTGTTATCATTGGTATTTAGCTTTGTGTATACCTTTTTCCTTATGTAAAATTAATGTTCAAAAAGGTTATTTTGTGGCAGGATCCATTACTGAAAGGTGGCCATTAGTTCTTATTACAGTTTTACCATTACACCACGAAATAATGAATATACAAGGTAAATTGTCGTCTACAGGTCACCTTAAATATAACGTTATTCACCCGATTCTGATATTTCTAATTTTAGGAATATGGAACGAAAAATCAATTAAATTTATCTTGAACGATTATCCTTGAATCCTTGGAGCAAGCTAAAATGATCAGCAAACAGAAAATTTGCTTAGAAGATTAACCGTAAGAGTCCATAAGATAAATCTGAGAGTTTATGTACTTTATCTGCTAAAAAAATTTATTTGATGTGCATATGTACCCTCTACTGAATAGTTATATGACAACAATAACATCATTTAACATAAGAGGACCCATCAAATTGTGTAACATTTCTTGTGAAAAAATAAATTGTAATTATTTGGAAAAATAATTTTGGACTGATAATATTAATAAAACATTTTTTTCGCTTAATTTGTTAGAAATATAAATGAATCTGAAAGCATCACTCTACTTTATCTGAGGTATAAGGAAAATATGAAATTTACATTGGTACAAGGACATAAATAAATAAAAAAATATTTCTTTAATGGTCTGACATAAGAGAAGCCAAAGTGCTAATGTTCCTACACACATACTTTACTTTTACATATACTAACTTTAAATTTTGCATTTGAATTTCATTATTCAATTATCGTGGAAAAACATATCTGTTTATAGTTATAAGCTATAAAAGAATAAGAGGTACGGTAGTCCAGTAGTGAAACTGAGCGACAAGTCTCTGATTCTACACACAGTGTACAGTTAGATTTTTCTTACTTTTTATGCCTCTGTTTGTAATGAGCCAAGTGTAGTCCTAAGAACAACTGGCCTTAATTAATTCATTCAATGAATAACAGTCTGCTGAGCACAACTGTCTTGTGTGCCGTGGGTTACTTCTCTGGTCACCTATGGCCAGTAATGGTAATTATTTTAATTTCAATAAAATCTTTTTGTTATTATACAATACTCATTATTATCTTCTAAGTTCATGTATTTATTTGGGACGAGCTACTATTGTATTATAAATTTTGGAGTTACAATTTTTCTTAATATATATTTTATTTTNACTAAATTTAATATTAAAAAATTTCACTAATTAATAGTACTAATGAAGTGATTTCTAGTAATTTCATCATTTAAGGTGAAATGTATAGTTTTAAAATGTATAAACTATGATACCATTTTTTTATATTAACAAAAAATTAGTGATATCTCTCTATTCTAGAAAAATGCCTACATTAGCATTACATCTAAACCAAAATATTGGTTTTGTATTCTGCACTCATAACATCACTATGGCTTATATCTTAAAAATCAAAAGTAATATTTACATTAATAAATATTTATTTATTACAAGAAATTAAGATAAAACAATACATTTTTATACAATAACATTTTGGTAATCAGCTTAAAATAAAACTTTAAAAAAACAAGCTTAAAGGAATTTTCACTATAATAATATACATATAAATTTATTCATATTACTAATGTGGAATGTCAATCCCCCAAAGTATCATCCCCACAGACTAATATTGAACTACTATCAATACATAAATGAGATATTATCACATAGAAGGATATGGCACTTAGGACAAAAACAATTCTTTAGAAGATATTTTTTTGTGTATTAAATTGGCTTTCTTCATTAATTATTTAATGATGTTTACATGTCTAAATGCCTGGCTGCTTTCAGAGCGCAACTGTCTTAAAGAGAAATATCCCTGATTATATTTTTTTTTTTTTTAATGTATAGTACAGCTTAAAACCTAAGCGATGAAGCTCGATTTAGAGCAGAGCATTTTATAGGAAACTGGCTCTAAAGGTGGGTTTTCATCATATATCAACAGAAGATGTTAGATCACATAAAGACATGTGTACATTTTAAAAGACCCAATTTTTAGCTTCCTTAATGAAGAATCAATGATGATCTGTTAAAATTTTTTTAAAGTTGTATCATGTCTCCAATGTGAATAGCTTGATTTCCCCGTAGGAAATTGGATAAAACCTGGGAAGAATGAAATCTTCGTATTTAAAAAATGCTGTGCGCTTGTGAACAAAAGACTTAGAATAGTAATAGAGTAATGGTAAACTGTAATTCAGACATTCTTTAATCCTCCTAGAAACTTTTCATAGGATACTTTCCATATCTCTGAAAGACTTTAGCTTCAGGGAATGAAATTATGCACATATGAAAATTCATATTCCCTGTCTATTTATTTGATATTCAAGCCAAATGGTTCTGCTTATAGTCAAAATTAATAAGACAGATACTTACCATCTAGCTAAGCAAAAAAAAAATAGTTACAGAGAAATAATCTATAAACCAAATTACAATTAGATCTCAATAAACAGTCTTTGTTATAAAATATAACATTCTTAAAACTAAATTGAATTGGAAGAAAATGAATTAACAGTGGAAAATTGACCAAAAAATTCATTATCCTATTACAAGTTAAGTAGAGTGGCAGGAGATTGTATGTACAATTCAGCCATAAACAAGTTTTGCAAAGTTAGGTGCTAATTCTTGTCATGTACTCATGCTAAGGAGACTAATTACTATATCCTCATTGTGTCTCGGATCTAAAAAACAATAATGACAATTACACTGATACATTAAAGATAATTATTGACAAAATAACATATATTTGTACAAAAAGGGTTGTTTTTAATGAATTTTGTGTTTTCAATAAAACTAGATAATATTTAGTTAGAGCTACCAATCTTAAGACTATATGTTTCAATATGTTAAATATTAGGAGTGGGGTCGATGGGCCCTTTCTCCCTGCACAGTGATGATTACTTATTTCTTAATATGTTAAACAGGTGTTCATAATGTAAACACTTTATTATTGAAAATGTAACTAATTTAACCAATTAGCCCCAACAGTTTCAATAATGCTTTTTCTTCCACTTGAGCCATCCTCTATAATTCTCCTTATCAATGTGTATTATAACTTGAAAATTAGTCCATATAATGTTTAAAAACATTAGTGAGCAATTATGACCACCAATTAGTCATTCTAATTGCTATTATTTTTCCGTTATACCCTAAGGTATATCATTCCACATTTATATGAATTATTGTTATGACTCATTTGTGATCAATATACAAGCAAAAGTAATTTAAATAAGTACTGAGTAGAGGTTTTCTCTAGCAAAATAATATAATAATACTAAGGTGAAAATAAGTTTAACATCGCTTAGAACAATTTTGGAGGTAGGTGAAGCAGATAGGCTTTGATAGTGTTAAAACTTTTATTTTACTTAAAAAAAAAAAAAAAAAAAAAAAAAAAAGAAGGATTTGAAAATGAAAATATATAATAAGAAAGACTGATACCCAAATTTTTATTAGTCATAAATCACGATTAATACACATAAATACATCTGAATAAACAATGCCCGCATCTGAAAATTATAGATGATTAAAAAGAAAAGTAAATAAATGACTGTATGCTTTTAAAAAATGTTTAAAACTAAAATATGTATGAAAAAATTCTAAATTTTTTCCTATGCCAAAACATTTTTCTTTACATACCAGTCTTATGATATTATTTACATATTACATTTGAGTATAAATCAATTACTAAAGAAAAAATGATCCTTCACCTTGGAGAATCAAAATCATCACAGATTTCCTGAACACATGGTTATATACTGAATCAAAAATAATTCATAAGCCAAGCTTGCTAAAGTTCCTTGGTAAATGGAGAGATGTATTAGAGGCCACTAAAGCTCCTAATGTACATTTCTAAATATGTTCTTAGCATAGTGCTTAGTAAAAAGTACCAAGATAAACAGGGGAAGTAAAGATGTCAAAAATGTTAGCCATTTCGTGACTTTGATATTCCTTTCAGCGAAATTGTACAAAATTCAACCAAGTTCCACTGATATTACTTTATTTTAAAAATTACAATAAACACACTTATCAACTTTGTTAGGCAATATATATGTGTGTGAAAGATCTTTAGCCCCTGAATGTGTGTACTTCTTGGCCTGACCTCAAAGATCTATACCTACTACCAATATACTGACAATAGTGGGAACAGATTTCACTCAAAGAATGCTAAGAGTGCCGGTATTTCAAGCAAGCTCTCAATACTTTTTTAGTACCGGTAAGTGCTATTTTCAAGGGTAAATGACAGGAATTTGTCAACAGCGTGACCTAATACTCCAGATGAGACGGGGACAGACTGTGTTGCTGACACTACTATCATTACAATTCCCAAATCTAGGCCAGACATTCATTGCTAAAAGTAAATGTTTCAATACACTTTTGCAGAACAATACATAAGTTAAGTTATTGCTCATTTAATTGAATATAATTTAATTTCTAAATCAAGTCTCTTAAGTAAGTAAAAAAAAACTTTAAGTAAACTTTATTTAGAGACTGATTTTGTTTTTCTATATTTCATAGATTAGATGTGTAAAAACAAATATCATTAATTATAAAAGTAATTCTAAGAGTAATTTTTTGATATGCCACTCATGCTTTGGAAAGAAATATAAATATAAAAAGCCTGACTATAATAATGTATATTTTTTAAAAATTATACATTTTTTATGACTGCCAAGGTATACCTAAATATGACTCTGCCAAGGTCATACTTGGAAGTTGCTGTGCAATCACTAAGCATAATCCAAAATTGCATTTGATAGGATACTTAAATGTAAAAAAAAAACAAAAAAAAAACTTAAATACAATAGAAAAATAGCTTTTGTGTACATTTTTACAAACTGATAACTTTAATGTACATACATTAAGTAGTGTTTATATACTTACGTTGTACGATGTTCTTTGGTATTGAAACAGGTTCTGGCAAAGGCCCTATATCCAAGAGCTAAAAAAATAACATACCTTGCTTAGGTTGGCTCAAAGTGAACTCTATGACTTCAGAGCTCAGGGTGTCACATTGGCCAACTACGCTTATTCAGATAAAGTATACATGTAAGAAAAAAAAGAAATTAAGCTTATTACAAGGACTTCATCAGTTTTATTTTTTTATTAAAGAGCATATTAAGTGAGAAAATTTATTCTCATTCTAATGAAATTGTTACAAAATGATTTTAAATATATATAAGTANTTGCTTTAATCCTAAGACCTTAACACTATAGGGAAGCAAGATATTACATTTTCACAGTAGCTTACATCTTTGTAAAAATATTTACATTTTTGTTATAATTCATTTATTAAAATGAAATAACAAATTTATATTTAAAAAAAAAAAGATGTATTTTGATAAATTAATTAGCTTCAAATAAAACAAAACAATATTTGCCCTAAAGATTTTTCATTAATCAATGATGAATTTTCAATTAAGTATATATACAAAAATATACACTTAATGTTATTCATATAACAAAATTATAACACTAACAGTCATACTTTTATGAGCATAATCTAAATATAATTTATCGCTGAATTAAAATATGTAATTTAGCTTATGTGGGAAAATGCAATATCTAAGAATTACGGATGAACTTGGATAATGATGGATCAGCTATAGCTTTCTTCTTATCACAGGTAAAGGACACGGTGATAGCAAATCTTTCTCCTTTAGAGACCCTCTCTACTCGGTGTAGGTTCTCCTTTCCTGAACTGAACATTAGTACTCGAGCTAAAAATAAAATTGGTTTTTCAGATTAATTATTTTTCTTTATTTTTAATCAAATTCAAATTTTTAAGAACAGGATTAATATTGTATTTGATTAAATATTGTATAGATTGCATCCGTTTGATAAGTATTATATTAAAAAAATATAGTGCATCACAATGCATTTTAGCTGATTAAAATTTATTTGTTTTTTATTGATACTATTCCTGTAACTTATTAGGTATGTTTTAACCCCATTTTGGTTTACTTCAAAGCCAAAATAATTTTTTTAGGATTGAAAATTGCTAAAATGGAGCCAAAAAATAGCACATGAATTATATGATCAATACAAATACAAAACATTTTTTGTTAAAATGTATTGAGAGACTTAATAACACTTATCCTTTGAAATTCAAATTTGTAAGGGTGAATTTTTAATTGTGTCCAATTGTTAGTTGGAGAATCAAAACATCTTCAGGTTAGAAAAATTTTGCTGCATATTTTTGCTTTTCTAATACCACTTTATATACTCTTCTACTTATTCCTAAATTTTTTTAATCAGTTCATCTGTAGAAAAATTAAGCAAGAACTCAACTTAATTAGGTTAAAGTGTAATGTTTTTATGAAGAAAAACAATCTACCATTACAAATAAAGGAGAACTTATTATGTTAGCGACTATAAAAATCAGAATGGAATTTCAATTTTTTATGCTTGACAAATAACTGATTTTATTGTAATGGGATATGCTGTTATGTTTTGGTTTAAATGATGTTTCATTTTGTTAGCTCTTTGATATTTCAATAGAATTATATTGATATTGAAGAAGGGAATGAATTGGGTATACTTCAAACCAGAAAATATATGTGCTTCAGCCACAATGTTCCTGGCTTCCCAAAACCTTTAGATGACAAATTCCTACATCAGATTCAGTTGAATAAGGTTCAAATTAAAATTTCCTAATGCCACAAATTTGTGCTCTTGAAATCAGGCTTTTGGAGGGCACATTCCACTGTGGTCCCAGCTTCCCAGGGCAGGCAGACTTTTAAGTATACATATCAGAACAGTTTAATATGCTTAAAATCATAATAAAATTAGACAATTTATATGCTTTAATGCTAATTAATAAGTAATACTTTAAGTTAAATGAGGAGTGCTGTCTAGTGTTTCAAACCTTCCAGGATGGATGAAAATGGTCTGCAAATAGAAAGGACTCCATGATTTATTCTAATTTGACTTAAATTTATTTATGAGAATTCCTTCTCTGTTTCCAAAAACTTTATGAAGAGTAGCTTGACTAAGCTTTATTACTAGTAAGTAACTTTAATTACTACTAACAATTTTTTATTTGTTTACCCAGTGTTTATTATTAGGATTAAACATATGACTTTATTCTCTTATACCCTACCCCATATAAATACACAAATTTTATTTTTACCCTATAACTCAACATATCAATAATCATTAATATACAGGGTGGCTTCCTTGAACTGAAATGAACTACAAAGCAATGACAAATTACTAGTAGTTATACATATATAAATTGTTTGAAATATAAGGACATGAAAGTTATCCTATGAAGAATATAGATTCAATAGAATAAGTACGTTTCTCATTGATCATTTATATTATGAAAAGGGATTGATATATATCAATCTGATCATTTAAGAAATACAAATAAATCACATTTAATAATGGTGTACTGTTTAATATGGATAAATGATAAGAATAAAAAATTGAATTGCCAAAAACATGAGTCAAATAAGCTACTGCAAAAGAGGAAGCATACTATAAAAATATAGACCCACTATTAATTTTCATAAGTTCATTTAATTATTTTATGATGCAAAATTAAGATTTTAAAATAAAACTATTTACCCAAAATTGATAAATAAGTAAAGATTTAATAATGAGAAGTTAGTCAAAAAAAAATTTTTTTATATTTACCAATGTTTTGGCTTAAATTTCAGGCCTTCAATGGCCTTTTCCCTTATGCCCTGATGAAGGCCTGAAATTTAGGCTGAAACGTTGGCAAAAATAAAAAACTTTTTGTTTATAAATCAGTTTTAATTCTTCATTTTCCAAGACCAAACCCTGACTAACCTCTTGCTCCTCATAAAGCTCGACGGTGAAATAGTTATCTTCCAGTCATTAAATTTGATTGATTGAGAAAGGGTAAAAATGGATCATACATCAGCACATAACAGCTATTTTATCTTTTTAGCTGAACAAATAAATTAAAAATAGCTTATCTTTCTTCGATAACAATGTTCTATTGAAATGTTTAAAATCTAGACACCAGTTAAATCGCAACTTATTACTATGAAATCAGCTATTTGCTAAGCTTCAAAAGATTTGAATTGGATTTACTATTACTAAAAAATCTGGCTTGTACATTGGCAAAAATTATAAGTACTGTTTTATTTTTAATTTTAAAGTAGTCTTTTTTGTTTTTATTTGTATTTTAAAATACACTTTAGTTTCTCGTTAGGACAAAAATTGAAATATGTGTTATAGTGTTAGATAAAGTTCATTTAGAGGTGAATTAAATTAGTTCTCTATTAAGCATTTAGAAATATGAATTAATTTTCTATTAATTGTTAAGCATAAGCCTTTCAATGTATTTTTACCAATTTACCAAAATTGGTTTCAACAGAACCAATTTTGGAAAATTCAAATTGAGGGAATAAGTTGAGTGATACATAATTTTTAAAATGTCTCCATTAATTTTATCTTACAATTATTTACCCATTAAATTATTGATTTAAATAACAAAGATATAAAAGTTTGTGTAACATTATGTTAATCTTAGTTGCAAGAAAAAATGTATTTTACTTACATATACAGATCCCAAAATCTGTTAGACCTAACTAAAATGAGAATAAAAAATGCTACCCGACTACTTCTATAGTACAAAAACTAAAGACTTTATTAAAGTGAATATTGTTGTTTTAATAAGCAAGGGTATGCTTCATAATCCAAATACTCAAATTAATGAGAAAAACTTTTTTTTTTCAAAATTATAAAAATTCACAACTTACCAGTTCTTGGCTCAATTATGGTCGTCACATTTTCTGGATCATCAAAAACAAATCTTCCGCCTTCAAAATCTACACCAAAGTCATTTAAGTATAGCAAAGAAGTATAATGAAAAGAGTCATATGTCTCCTGCAAAAAAAAAATAAGACTAAGAATACAAAAATTATTGAAAAGTAGTGTATGTATTAAATAATACTTTAATGGTGTTGAAATTAATTTAATTTAATTTAATAAAATTGGCTCAATAGCGAATTTCAGAATTAATAACAACAATTAAATTATTTTACATATTGAGGGAATAACTAGCTTTATTTAGATGAGACATCTTAAAAAATAAAGAAAATCAAATTTTTGTATTGAAATATTACTTTGAAAATCTAACTCATTAAAAATATTTCCATTTCATATAGAAAAAAAAAATAGTTGTATCACTAATCTAATTTGAGTCTAAATGGTCTAGGGAACCTTACACCATTTCATACATTTTAAATATAGGCAAATTAATCAAAACTAACAAGCCTAATCTTCACTTGCATATTACTTTTGAATTATCTGAGTTGTCACTATTTTAAACATTTATATAAATTTAATTTTAAGTAAAATTTATGATTTAAAGGATAAAGTAGAATAATTTAATTGTTATTATTGAGTAAGTTAATTGAAATTATTAGAATAACTTATGAAGATTTGGATAAAATATATAGTGATTTTTTAGTTACAAAATTATTCAGACTTTAAAACCATAAATTCACTCATGTAAACTACTTATTCCTACCATATTAATATTAAACTAATTAAAGAGATAAGTTAATTTTCCCCTTAACTTAGATCACTTAAAAAAATTAATAACTCTTACTTTGTCAACATGAGGGTGCCAATATTCATCATGTTTGGTTGCTGGCTTTTTAGCAGTGAGCCGTGAAAAAAAAGTTGGTTGAGTTAGGAATAACTTTTCAGTAGGAAGGTCGAACCCAAAAGCTACAGCTTCATGAATCTTCCTTCTGACCCTCCTGAAACAGTAAAAGCTTCGTGGAAGCAGCAAGCTAGGATTGAAAAAACCTGAATTGGGCATAAGCATTAATACTAATTACCTAAATTTTTAAAATAATTAAAGCTGGATGAACATAAACATACGGACATAAATATTTCGTCAGAAAAGATATAGTTTTTAGTTTAATGAATTTCCATATTCATAGAAAATGGCTCTGAATCAATAAACTAATGGAATTATCATGTCGAAAGCTGAAATAACCACTGAATGGGTACATAATTACTTGCCAGGTGTGATAACAAAATATTTATTTATATTTTTTAATTATTAATAACCTCATTTGCTATAGGAATATGATGGAAGAATCACTAGGTCTAATATGGAAGAAATTGTTGACCTATTCAATTTGATATTGAAATTCAAAAAATTCAGGATGCCATACTGATTGGGTACCGTTTGAGCAATAAGCATACGGTAATCATCTTATAATCAAAATCCATCATTATTGCTTACATGTAACAAACTCGACCAAGGGCTCATGGTAGGTCAGCATATACCTTCTAAGCATACAAATTTTCTTCTCAACAATTTTTTTATAGGAGGTCATAGTTAATATCAAGGTTTTTTGAGATTTTTATATGGCTTTCACTCAAGTTCTGAATGGACAGCCCCTGGTAGGCAATTCTCTTTTGTAAAGAGAAATTCTTCAAAAGATGTGCACAGGGACTGATACTAATGATTGTGTGCAGGCTATTCTAAGTGAATAATTCTGTTACACATGCATAATTGCCATACACTAAGAGTTCAACTAAAAGAATCAAAAAAGTAATAGCTGATATAATCCAAATATTAGATTGGCTACTGTAATATTAGTACATTTAAAAATTCTTATACTAAAATGAAGCACGTTATAGCAGAGAATAAAGAAGTAGTCTGCTAAAAACAAGAATTTCACAGTAGCGACCTGTAAGATAAAATACAATGACTATAAGATTGTCAACTATGAAGTCTATCCATTATTTTAAAAGGAGAACCCACCAACATATATACTATATTCATCCAAGTTCTAAAAACTGCACTTCATGAGAACACTGCAGTAGGCTTTAACAAAATAGAAATAGTTGTCAAGCAGTGAAATAATGAAAAAAGAAAATTTCTCAAAATCCTGCATATTATTATGGATGAAATTCCATTTACCATAAAAAAAAATACTGAGTATGTTAATGATAATCATGGAATTTTATGTCCCAAATGAAAAACAAATAGGGGGGAGTAATGAGAGATAGCAAAGCCAATGATAAGGTGTTCTGAAATATGCTGGAGTCTCTCTTTTCCTTCCAGTGAGTGGGGCAGTTAGATTGAATTATAAGATGATGGCATTATTTGTCATTTATTTATTAACTTTGTTTACTTTTTACATGGAAGTCATTCATTTTTAAAGTAGGACGTCTGTTACTCTTTTTATTTTTTAAAATTTTAATCATTTTTGATAGTGATAGTATAATTGCAAATTTTTTAGTATACTACTTCATATGTTTAATTATGAATTAATTATTTTATTTATTGTTTCTGCTTAATATTGTTGGCTGGCTTTGAAAACAAATAAAAATTATTTAAAAATGAAGAGTCATTAAAGAAGTATTGTATATAAAATGAATTTGTATTAATTTTCTTGTTTCAACATAATATAATAGGATACTGAGATGTCTAAAGAATAGTGAAAAAGAGTAATAAAATAGCACTCACGTATATAGTGCATAATCTGCAGTTGTGAAAACAGAAGTGTTGAAGGTATACAAGTTGATGAAATGCTTGCCGGCAGAAAGAGCTCCCGAGTGTAGGTCAAGAATGGATGCTCCTCCTGCAGGCTCCCCAGTAAGATCTAGTCCTTTTTTAGCGACTGCAGCCAACTCTTTGGCCTCAATCGGACTTATTATTGAGTCCATCACTATCCTCCCACAGCGAACTTTCTCATCAGCTCCTACAAAAACCATTAGATATTAAATCAGATTAATCAAACTATGTAGTTACATCTACTAACCTCTTTACCAATAAAAAAATGTATATGTTTCACAAATGAGTGCTAAGCTAAATGTTTAATCAACATGTATCCACTGGTCCTAAGAGTGTGTTGATCTTTGATGTAAGGGAGTGAATGCACTGGCATTCTTCTCCCCCTCTCACTCCCTCCTTGACCCCCTGCCTAGTCTCCTTCTTATCCTAGGATAAGGAGAAGAAGGACAACAATGAATAGAAATTATTATGTATAGAAAAAGAACTAAATAATTTTTTTTTTTTTTTAATAAAGAGTTATCTGATATAAATCAACCTTTCTAAAACAAAAAATTTGTTTTGAGAGTTTTTTTTTAGCATTTTAAATTATTTAAAAAGGTCCTACTTTTATTCAAATCAAGCTGTATTAATTATAATTTTTTGACAAAATTACACAGAAAGTAATTAAGAAAGCTTTGTCACAATATTACTTTAGTTTTAATAGAAGAGGTGTAAATTAAATGAGGAAGAGGAATCCTATTCATGTAAATTTAAAATTATTGTTTATTCTTTTTGAATTTTTCGGAGTACTTTCAAGGTCATTGCCTCATCATCAGTTTTCTAAGCTGGTCAATGCCTACCAGAGTCCACCTCTAGCCATACTGTAGCAAAACAAGGTAATTTATGAATTAAGATTTTGCAATTTTTTAAGATTCAGGATACATATCCTGAAGAGCATTTGCATTTGATGAAGCCAAAGATAGCAACTAATAAAATATAGCCAAAGACCACATCATTTCTGATTTTTGTGAGTCCATCCCTGCCTTTGTAGCATTATAAAACTATATCCTTTCTAACTTCTTGCAACCTTGTCACTATATGGTGTATGATATATAAATAGAAGAATCACTGCCTTATTATTCTTTAGGGTATAAGAAATCAAGGTGATATAATCTATAACAGTGGAACAGTCGTCACAAGTAAATTTACTGTGGGTCTCTGTTACAACTTCTTCATAATGGATAGAAATAATCAGCTTCTTTTGTCAGTAGGCAGAAGTAATTCTTAAAATCCTTTACCTGGATAGAATGCATCTTAGAGGTAAGTGAGTCCCTGCAAGGCCATATTTCAATCACAAAAGAAAGGAAAGTGCTTTCTACCACTTCCTCATTGAAGGAATCCAACAAGCAATGCCATAATTACATCATTTTTAGAAAAATAATCTCTAGCTGAATTAAAGAGAATTTAAACCTTAAAAGCATGTTTAGCTGAGGACTTGATTCTACCTTCTACTATTATAATAATTGCTAAACATTGATAATATGAATTCAAGTCATGTCCAGGACTTCTTCTGGAGATAGTACACATAAATCTCAGCCAAACAGACATGTATTAGCCCACAAGAATAAACATTAAACCAATAAAAAAATAAGTTAATACTAGCAGAAAGAAATGACTTAAGTTCTTGGGTATGACTAAAAATATTAAAAAGATGTGCAGAGGGAAAAGTGTGCCAATTCTCTAGCAAATTGTAAAGGAAAATCAAAATCATAAAATCTACAACCCATAGTATTTAGATGATTATTATTCTTCATTTGGAAGCTTATAACTTTATTCGTTTAAATTAGGAGGTTAGAGAATTAGTCTGGCAATCTTGAAGGGTATGAACAATATCGAGAATAGATTGAAAGAAGCCAAGGCTAATTTTTTGAAATGTGATATGATTTTAGGGACACACATGGGTAAACAATTGCCAGGAGAACCACTCCTGAAAAATATTTCATATTTCAAAGCTCTTGTTTAAACCTTACATAATTAAAAATTAAATATTTATGGTGTTTAAAATATCACCTTTCCAAAGGTGCATTATTCACTTGAATTGGCTTTATTATTGTTTTAATTTATTAAACTATGGAAATACAGTTAAAAAAGCCTGATTAGTAAACAATGAAAATTGTCATCTAAAAACTACCAATCCGTCCTTCTCTTTTTTTCTACTTAGAGACTATTTACTTAAAATTCATGATAGCAGATAAACTTTTAATAAAGCCAATCAAGAAAATTAAACTTTTTCTAATCTTCTTACCCAATAACTGTGAAACTTCAATGAGATAATCCCTGGAACACTGTATTTCCTGTCTTCTGTGGTTCAATTTTTCTTTCTGCTTAGCAAAGGACACAACCTTGTCATTCCCAGAAGTGAAATAAACAACTACTAGAGTACCCAGTATAAGTAACATTCTTGTCCAAAATCGCTGATTAGGAAAAGTTGGCATTGGTCCAAAAAGTGGTCTAAAAAAAAGTATCTTTAAACATAAGGTTAAAAAAAACAAACAAAAAAGATACAAATGTATAATATTAGTACTCTGATTCAGGTTCCTGTTGGCTGCCTTTAACATCATTGGTCGTTTCTATATTAGCTTCGCCTTTTTGAGACTTCTTCCTTTCACGAAGAGTATGATTATTATCATCAGACATTTTTAATCAAAGCGCAACTTACCAAGCAAAAAAAAAAACTCTAGTTGATTTTGCCGGGTTTATAACCTGACAGTTGTTTTGACAGCTATTTGACGAAGCGAGGTTACCTTAAAAAAGAACACAACTCTAAATGTTATCTCAATAAAATATTCTAACATTTCTTGTCTTTTTATATTTACGACTCCTTAATGAATGAAAACTTCATTTACGTTTTGCTTACCTACTTCTTATCATGAACATACCAACTATTATATTAATATTATACACAGCATTTAGGCTTACAAAATTATAGTGTATATTATAATAATTTTACATAAATATTTTTTAATAATCCTTAAATTATTTAGTTTTAATATTAAATCTTATTTTTAACAATATATTTTTGGTTTGAAGGTTTGTTTATAATTTTTGGCATCACTGCCTACTTGTCAACTTCAAATTTCTGATTATAATCAAACAAGTTTCTTTCAGCTGTACTTAGTTTGTCAGTTTATTTTAAATTTTGTAAACTATTAATAAAGTAGTCAGAATGCTTTTTGAACGCTATTTGGAAAACCTTATAATTTATGGAGAAAATTTATCTTTGTTTTATATATTGTGTGCTTTAGTCTCTTTTATGGCTGTGTGGTTCACTTGGAATATTGAGCCAAAAATAATTTCTACACCATCCAGTGAAAATATAGTGAGTCATTTAGATTTCTTATTACACAATATATTCTATAAATTTACTCCAATTTGTTGACTAAGTTATTTAACTCTCAATAAATTGTTTAATTTTCTTTATTAAAACATATATTTTATTAATACCTCTACTGAGTAGGGTTGGAGAGTTAAATAGACTCTAGGGTTGGAGAGATCTTAGACTCTACTCTTCAGGCCCAGATTTCCCAGTCTTTATTTATCTGCTTCTGGGACTTTCTGAGCAGTCTGGCAGTGCTTTAAACACTGTAGAAAAGTGTACAATTTTATTTAAAATTAAAGGAAAAATGAGAGTTTGTTGACCGTAGATATTATTCTAAGATGATTTTAGTTGGGGTTCGGTCCGAGGTTTTTTGGATCTACCCCGACCGAACCCCAACTAAAATCATCTTAGATTAAAGGAAAAATATTTCAGTGGATTTGTAAACTAATCCCGTTTCTCCAATCTATTGCTTTAAATTAAGATAGACCCAAATAATTGTAAGTAATTAAAATTTTAGTACTTGACAGTTTTTATATCCTTCTAATGTTTCAGTTTTGTTTTTTCCTATTGTAATACACTTTCTTGTGTGTTATTCTTAATTATTGAACTGAAACAACTTAATATATTAGTAGCCTTGTCAAGCGACTAACTCATCACACCAATGCAAGAAGTACATCTTCTTTAACATTACTGACACAGAAGTAAAATTATATANGTATATATATATATATATAACTTTAAAGCTACACCATCAATCTTCATTAAGTACGTTTAATTATACTACATGACAGACAAAATACAAACTATTTAATGGATAAGAATTCTTGAATTTATACTTATTTACAGTAAAATTCATGAGACATTTTCCACACACAGGAAGCAAATAAAAAGAAATAAATGGCTTAAATTTAATTAAGAAAATCCCACCCACAGATTGCAAATGTAAATAGCAAAAGCATTTAGTGACATTTTCTATTTATAAGATTTAATCCCTGTTAACGTAAATAGATATCCACAAAAGATTAAAAACAAATAGAAAGATAAATTATACAAAGACACAATTCCAAATTTTAGACTGCCTATAGGATTTACCCATTTAGATGGTACAAAAAAAAAGTAGACAGTAGAGTAAAACAAAGATTCAGACTTGTTCTACGCTTTGGGAACTTAATGAAAAATAATAAATTACCAGTACCCCTTTCAAATATAACTAACAAACTGGCAAGTAATCATTGGTCTTGAAAGCTGCTTTTTATAACAAAATTAGTCAACTATATTTTAATAACAACTTTTTTTTACTGTAAATGGAGTAACAAATTTAAAAGAATGGCTTTTAGACTAAAAACTGGACCTTGGAAGTTCCAGAGACTCCAGAAGAAGTTGACATACTTATTTACAGTTTAAGTTTACAAGAGCACTTAGCTAAATTAAGATATGCCTGACAATTGCAAATTCCTTCCAAACAAGCATTTTTCGTAAAAATTTTATAGGAAATAATCTTTAAAAAATTATTAACATTTTATTTCTAATATGTTCCATAAAGTTTTTCTTTGCTCAAAGAATAAGGCAGATATTGTGATTATAAATATCTCTTTAAACCAAAAATAAATGATTTCAAGGATTTGTAATGAAATGCCTAAATATCAAATTTGGTTAATATATTATGATGATAATAAGATCTGCTCAACACTCAGAGTATTACATTCTTAAATATCTTCCTTAAAATGCAAAAAAATAAATAAAATAAAAACTATGGCTAAATAATTCCCTCTTTATACCTTCCCTGCCAGTCAAAGCTCAGTGTTCCTACAATTTACTCTCATTGTCCTTTCCAGGAATGAAAATTGATCTGCCTTATTTACTCTTCTTTAAAATATTCTTTAATAAAACGTGTGAAATCTGCTTAAATTACACAGCTACTCTGTGACCAACTTTTTGCATTTTTAGTCTTAAAGTCAAGGGTTTTGTCATTTTAACAAAGTCTTTTTAAACTTTCTGTGGTTTAAGACTTAAAAAGAAAATGTTTTTATACACCTGTTTTGTTCCATACTATTTCTTCGGCATGTTAATAATTATGATAAAATTAAGTAATCTGCCAAAATTTAATTAAATTTTAAAGTTTGGTCTGCTTGTAAACACCACTCCCCCTCAACTCATTTCTACCATTAACAAATTTATCCAGCTGTTGGAAAAAAAAAAGAAGCTTAATTACCCAATTCGATTTTATGTTAAAATTATGGATTACAAATTACAGATATAATGACTCACACATATACACATAGAAAATTAAAATCTGGCAGCATATATATAATATATAAGAACAGGTGTAAGAAAGATTGTAGTGAACACACAAAAAGAAAATTGTAATTTTTTCACCTATCATCTTTTCTCATTATATAAATAAATTAATTTTTTTTAATGTTTATAAGTGAAAGTTTGAGTTTGTAACATATGATAATAAACTTCACTTTTTCCCCTTTCATCATGGATAAAATAAAACTATTTTTTAGAGTAATTAATTTTACTATACATACTCCTGTATATATTTATATATAACATGTAGAAAATGAAACACTCGTGGCAGCGATGTTTAGTAATCCAAGAATATATATNGGACAATATATATATATATATCAATGTTATTTAGCAGATTTTCAGTAGTATCATGGCAATGTAGGATCAATTGAATTCTTGTGAAATTTTTCATGAGTCGTGTCATGGTACTACTGGAAATCTGCTAAATAGCATTGATCCACTGATTACTAGTAATTAACACTCATATAATAGTTAGTGGTAAGAAGTTCAAATATGAAATAAGGTTTCTTTATCTTAATAATTCTGGATGCTGAAATCTAAACAGATAATAGTCTCAAATTTGGCAAAAACTTAATTTTTTAGTTTATTTGCATAGAAAATGCTGTTAAGTATGACAAATTAGCTTTATTATCAATAGAAAATCATAATTGATTTTAAAATAACAAAAATAATAAGTTAAATAAACCAGTAGCTTTAGAAATGTACAGGAAACGTGAAATAGAAGCATTATATAATAAATTCTTTATCAAACAATTTCTTGTTTTCCCTTGTGAATAATAAAGAGCAGGTATAAGAGAAACTAATAACTGATATATTTACCATTTCATCTTCCGGGTTGGACCGAGTCAAATTGTTGTTATTTGCCGAGCTTTCGCACATCATGTGATGGCTTCTTCAGGGCTGAAAAGAGAAATACATCTGACGACCGACGAAGCCTACGTGAACATCTAATAACTGATATGTTATAAATTGTTGGAGAAATATTTATAATCATCATTAAAGGAAGCTGATGGTTATTTACCAAGCATTTAGTGTATTTTATCCACTGTTTATGTTGTTTTTAATTGTAATCTTCCAATATCTCAGATTTGAACAATAATATTGAAACTTGATAGAAAGTAGTATATCATTTGGTTAAAGAAGTGATTTAAAGCAATGGTTTTAACTGTCATTTAGCTAAAACCTGTTCTTTTCCAGTGTATCATGCCATATATATATTTTTTTTTTTTAATGCAAATAAAAAATATTATTTATGAAAGTTTTATAAATTAATTCAAACATTTTATCATTTATCCTTTAATCACGAAATAAAATTGTTTTAGGTCTGCTGGCCACCCTCGATAATTGATTTTATTTTTTCGGGCTGAATTTTTCTTCATTGTAAATAATGTAATGTGACAATTTTTGTTCTCTACTTATACTGCCCCATCTTAAATATTTCGGTAACCTTGTATCCATTTTTATGGGAAGCTTAACAGCTATATTATGAAGCTTAACTATGTTTTTCCTTGCAGGTAAATTCTTCAAATGATATCTCTGGTGACTCAGACTTGTCTCTTGGAAGTAATATCTCTTCTGAGAGGAAGGCTCTCCTTAAAACTATTGAGAACAACTTATCTATTGATGATAAAGAAAAAGAAATTTTGTATGTATATACATATAAATATATANTCTTTACCAGTAGTATAACTATTGCTTGTAATCCTGAAGGATTAAAGGGATGAGCTGTTACAAAGAGCATAAATTGTTTTTTATGATAAGTTATTATTTTAAAGAAGTATTAATTTTTAATTTTCTTTGAAGATTATGAAGTATTTGAACTAAGCAAACTACCCATTACATAATCTTCAGAGCATTATATTAAAAAATAGGAAACAATGATAGATTTTATTTTATTATACTCAAAAGCACAATAGAGAGAAAGGAAAATATGCATTGTATGAACCTGAGCCAGCAGAGAATGAAACGTTGATTTATAAAATCTCTGTTTTATATTCTTTAATATCTTCCTTAATGATTTTTTGCTTACACTTTTCAAAAGAAGTATTAGATATGTGTCTTCCTTTATTTTTTTTTCAATATTTTTATGTTACATTTTATAATTTTTTATATTAGATTTTGTTTGGGGAGGGGGGGGTCAAGGTAGAACCAAAAAATACAATTTTAAAAATGTGTATTTTTTAAATTATCTGCCAACGTTTTGATTTCATTGTAAGCCATCTTCAGGGCTGTTGAAATACAATGTCATAAGAATGCATTAAAAAAAAAAATTAAGTGATTTACAATATTATAATATAGAATTGTCGTAACTAAATTTAATATGATATCAAAATTATGAATATGTATTAAAGTATATAGAAATATTCGAAATACAAAAACCAAAATTATCAAAAAAATATATAATTAACCACACCTACCTATCATGAAGGCGAGAAGAGACGTTGTGTCACCATTCCCAGTTCCCATTTTCATAACTGAGAGGTTTGAAACTTTTGAGAAATTTTTTTTTGAGATGGACACCTTAGATGGTGGTAGGGTAAGAGGCGGTAAGTGCAAAGGGAGAGCAGCCTGTTTCAAAAGGGGCAATACATAGAAAAAAAAGTAGGACATTATTGCAGTTAAGCAACTTTAAGGAACTAGGAAAAATGTTTGACAGGTTTATTTTGAAGGTGGGTTAATGATTTTCAAAATGTTGAAAATATTTGATTAGGTTGAAGAAATTAGTTCTATGTCAGTTCTGTTGTTAACTGGATTGTGTTGTAAGTTACGAAACGTTGGCAGATAATTTAAAAATACACATTTTTAAAATTGAATTTTTTGGATCTACCTTGACCGAATCCCAACAAAAAATAATGTATAATTTTTAATATTTTCTTGATGATTATTTTTATAAAAAAATTTCAAATATTTAAATAATA